>JAPCYS010002654.1:0-34638 GCA_028641055.1 Alopecurus myosuroides
TAACTCCGATTTTTGTCATTCCGCACCTAGGTTATTTGAGAAAGAAACCTGGAAACATCATTCCCGAGAACCTACCTACGAGGAGAAGACTACTATTTTTAAGAAGGGTGGCAAAGGAGGCGGCGGTTTCATTAGTTGGTTCGCCACAAAAGTAACACTCTATCTTACATGGTTTCTAGTGAGACATATTTTACGCCGATCTTAGCTTTAAGTAACACTCCTATTGACCTTGTAGGCTTTAACCGACAAGGAAATGAGTCCCGAGTTGCGGCAACTTGCCCGCGGGTTCACCTACTCCCTCAAGACATTCACATCTTACGATGTGAATGGGTATCGCTTCCATACCCGTTCTTACGATGAGAAACGGCCGAACCGGAAGACAAATAATTTCGGGGTCTTCACGAATGCCGGTGGTGATTACTTCGGCATCGTCGAGGGAATTTATGAGCTCGATTTCCATTTCGGCAAGAAGAACCCGGTTGTATTCAAATGCCATTGGTTCGATCCAACTAGAGTGAGACGAAATCCTGAAATTGGATTGATCGAAATTGAACGAGCATCTGTCTATGGGGGAGATGATGTCTACATCATTGCACAACATGCCACCCAAGTATTCTATCTCCCCTACCCATGCAAAACTATGAAACGTCTCCAGGGGTGGGATGTGGTGATCACGGTGCCACCGCGTAATAGACCACCTCCTCCAAACGATGAAGATTACCACCAGCGCATAAACCCATCACCTATGAGGGAGAGTTCTATCAAGAGGACGCCGATGGGCTCACCGGCCGGTTCAGCATCGACTTGCCTACAATTGACGAAATGGTAGAAGACGACGGTGATGATGGCATGGGCGCCGAGAGTGAGCAAGACGACGATCCAGCTGTTCTTAACTCTAAGGACGTGGAACTACTTGAACGTCTCCACATACCCGATGTTGAGGAGCCGAGCGGTCCACCATCGAACTACATGGAAGAGTGGTGGTACACCCGTGATAGCGACGACGATGATGATCCGGTCCAAGTTATGATCCCAAGGATGTAGACAATGGGTTCTGAACCATTTGTGTTCCAACTATGTAACCGTCAATGTATAATTAGCATTTAGTTTTCACTATTTGTGTGTCACTTCGAAACTTATAGCTTGTAATATTTTTCTATTCCGAACTTCTTATTGCTATTACATTACTTGCGCTTAAAATCCTGACGTTTGTCATGGTTCTTAGAGTCTCCAAGCACTTACGATTTTGTGCTCAAAATCTCCTCCCATATGAGCTGGAAGAATCTGATCTTGCTCACATCCATGTGCTCCCAGTAGTAGTGCTCTTGCCACTCCCTACGCTGTTATTTTGGTCACCAAAATATCGGTGCAGGGAGTGGCAAGAGCACTACTTCTGGGAGCACATGGCCGTGAACAAGATCAGGTTCTTCAAGCTCATGGGAGGAGATTTTCAGCAGAAAATCGTGCACATGACAAATGTCAGGATTTATTTTTCTATTCCGAACTTCTTATTGCTATTACATTACTTGCGCTTAAAATCCTGACGTTTGTCATGGTTCTTAGAGTCTCCAAGCACTTACGATTTTGTGCTCAAAATCTCCCCATATGAGCTGGAAGAATCTGATCTTGCTCACATCCATGTGCTCCCAGTAGTAGTGCTCTTGCCACTCCCTACGCTGTTATTTTGGTCACCAAAATATCGGTGCAGGGAGTGGCAAGAGCACTACTTCTGGGAGCACATGGCCGTGAACAAGATCAGGTTCTTCAAGCTCATGGGAGGAGATTTTCAGCAGAAAATCGTGCACATGACAAATGTCAGGATTTATTTTTCTATTCCGAACTTCTTATTGCTATTACATTACTTGCGCTTAAAATCCTGACGTTTGTCATGGTTCTTAGAGTCTCCAAGCACTTACGATTTTGTGCTCAAAATCTCCTCCCATATGAGCTGGAAGAATCTGATCTTGCTCACATCCATGTGCTCCCAGTAGTAGTGCTCTTGCCACTCCCTACGCTGTTATTTTGGTCACCAAAATATCGGTGCAGGGAGTGGCAAGAGCATTACTTCTGGGAGCACATGGCCGTGAACAAGATCAGGTTCTTCAAGCTCATGGGAGGAGATTTTCAGCAGAAAATCGTGCACATGACAAATGTCAGGATTTAAGTACAGAAAAGGTGAAATTGTGACACTTTACTATTTTAATTGCGCTTTAATTTATTTTTGCATGTACATAATATGCTTTGTATGAATTACTCTTTGTTTATTTAACTTTTTAACATTTGTTATCACCTGTACTAATCGGGTTCCCTCTTGTGTCATAACAGGTGAAACATGGCAGGTTCCAAGGCCCCAAGGGGGTGAAGCGCACCGCCAAGAAGGCCCATGTGACGGGCTTGTACGCCAGATCTGAGGATGGCGCGCGCAAACTGATAGGGCGACGACGGGTTGCGGGCACGGAGGAGACCTCTAGCTCACGGAGAGCCCCGGCCCGTCGCCCAGGGGGGCGTGGTTCGCACCGGGCTGCTCGCTCACAGAGCCCCTTGCCCTCGGTTACTTCTTCTGACTCGGAGGAGGAGCAGGAGGATGAGGAGCAGCAGGAGGAGGAGGAGCACGAGCAGGAGGGATCAGACGCCGAGGACGGGTCTGACCGGGACGAGGAGGAGGAGCAGCAGCCCTCGGACCCGGAGTCCGAGGAGGACGAGGACTTGTTCGCACACCCGCTCCCCAGCTAGGGAAAGTGTGGCCCGCGGACAAGAAACCTTTTCTGCGCGGGCCCACGCGGCTACCTGAGCCGCCATACCCCCACCGGCACCACTTGGTCAGACCGGACGGCGACACGTAAGTGATTGTTAATCATTGTTGCTACATTTTTGCTATATTAATTTTTCATCAAAACATAACTAACTAGCTTGTTTTTCTTTTGTGCACGTGCAGGTCCTTGGCGTATGTGGGGCCCAGGCCACCACGGCCCATGAGCGGCATCCTTGGGCTTCTTTGCAAGAAGCATTTCCCAGGCTTGGTCACCCTGGATGGCAAGGAGGAGCCAGCTGCTTCCTGGAAGCACTACGAGCAGGTGCCCGATGTGGCGGACAAGTGGGGCCGGGTGTACGACCACTTAGGCACCCGGGTGATTACGGATTTCTGGGTTAGTATATTTTCCAATGCTAAATGGTTTAAGGGCAATATCTTTCGTGAAATATATATATATATCGTGCTAATGTATTCAATTTCTGCAATGGTTGTAGGACTACTTCACCTGCGTCGAGGGGGAAGAGGGTAGGGCCACGGCTGTGCTGATCAAGATGGCCAAGAAGCTTATCCGTGACATGCACTACGAGGCGCGTGTGCTGTGCGTGGTTAAGTTCTACGCCAAATACTTGAACACCACGTTGTCCAAGAAGGACGCCCGACAGATTCACATGTCGGAGGTCCAATACTTGAAGGTATGGACATAGTCTTTAAAGTTATTCGTATATGGCCGCCGGGTGGTCTCACGTGGGTCTAATTTTTTCAAACAGGTGGTGCCTCAGTGGCTGGCCAACAAGCTGCCTTGCTATAAGGTGATGGTCGCGAAGTGGGTGAGCGACGGGTACAAGGCGGAACACGCCGCGTGCCGGGCCCGACGTCTTCTGCTAGGCGAGGGACACCGTCAGGGCGGCCTCACCCTCACCGGCATCGTCCAGAGAGAGGTAAATAACCGTTTCAATGCAATGTTCTTTGTAACTTTATAGGTTTTTGCTAATATAATTCTGCTTTCAATTGTAGGCCGAGAAGGGCAATGAGATCACTCGCATGCAGGCCTTCCGTAGGACCCGGACCCCAAGGTGCTGAAACCTGATGTACCGGCTGATCAGCAGTGGATCAACTCGCAAACCGGCAAGAAGTGGGAGAAGTACGTCGAGAAGATGAAGGAGAAGCACGGCCCTGAGTGTGACCCCTTCACGGCCCCTATGATCCACAGGTTGCTATGGTTGCGGGAGAGGGTCGAAGGAACGGCAGATTTGCCTTCGCCAATGGCGCCTTCGATACCACAGGTACACCCACACTCTCCCAGATCCGTGCGAGGTCGGTCAGCTCATCGCCCTCTATCGAGCGCCGCCCACGGCCAGGACTAGATGCCATCGCCGCTATGCAGGTACAATCATTCTTCAGCACCCGTATATCTTGTTTCCGTTGCGCAATTGTTGACATTAAACATCCCGTAGGATGAAGTTGATGAAAACAAGCGGATCGCGAGGGGGAGTCCCAAGAACAGGTCCAAAGAATGGCGGGCAGCAGATGAGTAGCCAGCATGCATGGATGCAGGCAATGATGCAGGTATTATTTTCACTATTTTAGTTCCATTCATCATTATATGCGTGTAAACTCACCGGTCTAACTCTTTTCATCTTTGCAGATGGTCAGCGCTCTTCCACGGGATCCATCAGCTCCTCCTACCTCCTCTACCGCCGTTCAACATCAACTTGGTAAGTTGGCTTGCAGCTTGTTAACTGATTCATTTTTCCAGCTTAGTCGGCTAATATGGATCTTTATAGGGAAATGCTTCATCATCGGGAACCCAGAACATGGACCAGGACGGCGATCGAGCTGGCGGTGACGAGTCGGCTCCGTAGACCTCCGTCATAGTTCACTTAGGATCCCGTCGTTCTTGTGGCAACAAACATGAACTTGTCGACTTTTGAACTACTTAGGATGCTTCTACGATGATGCTTAAACATTTGTGACATGTATTATATGCTTATGGAGATATTTGGTGCATTTGTAGCTATTTTGGTGCAAATATGTGTTTGATGTTATGCATTTGTTGCTATTTTGTTGAAAGATGTATGGTTGGAGTGTTCTGGTACTGAATATTGTGAAACCAATACAATTTTTGATCTGTTTGCAGGGATTGAAGCAAATGCAGCAAGCTGCTGTAAAATTTGCAACGTCTTTGCCGAGTGTTACACTCGGCAAAGACCCAAATGGTCACTATGCCGAGTGTTACACTCGGCAAAGAGGTTGCCCAGGCGACCAAATGGCACCTGGGAGCAAGTCTTTGCCGAGTGGCCCCAAAACACTCGGCAAAGTTTGCTCCCAGGTGCCATTTGGTCGCCTGGGCAACCTCTTTGCCGAGTGCGACACTCGGCAAACTCTTGCTCGGCGTACACGGAGGGGGACTATGCCGAGTGTCACGACACTCGGCGTAGGCCTCACTCGGTGGAGTGAGCCCGCTCGGCGAAGCGACACTCGGCAAACGCACGCACTCGGCGAAGAGGTTGCCAGCTTTGCCGAGTGCCACGACACTCGGCGTGTAGGCCGCTCGGCGAACAGGGCCTGCCTCTTTGCCGAGTGTCGTGACACTCGGCGTACAGGCCACGTGGCGCCACCATAGACGCCTTGTGTCAGGCTCTTTGCCGAGTGTTACACTCGGCAAAGCCTGACACGTGGCGCTACCATGGACGCCTGGGCCCAGGAACTTTGCCGAGTGTTGCACTCGGCAAACCGTCGAGCACCGTTCCGTTACGTGGCTAAGGACGGAACCCGTTCCAGGAAACGTTGCCGAGTGTTCACACAAAATACTCGGCAAAGATTTCGCCGAGCACCCCGTGGTCTGACACTCGGCGAAGTTTCGATTGCCGAGATGTAAGACGCCGAGTGCTGTGTGCCGAGTGTGGGACTCGGCAAAGAGGTCGCCGAGTGTTTTTCGCCCTTCGCCGAGTCTTTCTGATACTCGGCGAAGTGCAGGAATCCAGTAGTGTTTGTGGCGCACGGCTTTTTAGGGGTAGTCTCCATCCGGTAGAAAAGTGGAGGGTCGGCGAGTAATCGCCTAAAGTTGTGGGGTCGTTTGCGGTTTGTGCGCCTGTGCCAACCGTGTTGCAATTGGCCTTTTGGCCCTCCGAGGGGCCGGTCGTCGCAACTATATGTAGCTTTGAGTGAATGCTGTGGTGTAGAACCGACTCTAATTAAAAGTCGATATAGAGGGGCCGGTCGCAACTATAAGAGTGATGTTTATTTTGGTAAAGCTTTAGCGTGTGGTTTCAGTACGTACTATGATCGGCAGAACAAGGCGGAGGTGTCTGTGAGTAGGCAGAAACACTTGGTGACAGGGCTAACTATGGGCATTCATTCAATGAATAACAGCCAAGTAGTCCTAGTACTCGTCGATCATGGACCGATGTGGGCCGCTCTATGCCGACAAGTCTGCCATTGCCAAACTATGCAAGAAGTGATGGGCCACCATTTTCTCTCCCGTCCTTTGTGTCTGCTCTCTCCATCACATTGACATCACCCCGTCCCCGTGCTTGTACCTATGGCAGGCGGTAACGAGGCCATTAATAGAGCATCTCGAGAGGCTGGAAATTTCCACGCCGCTAAAAATAAGTATGAAGCGCGCGTTTTGTCCTTTTCGCGGGCGGCTACAATGCGAGAGATTCCAGATGTTGTCCTGCGCGCGAAGGAAATTTTCGTGACAGTTGCCCTTGCCCGCGCGCTGAATGTTTGCCCACGCGCAGGAGCCGCGGCTCCAAATTTCAATGGCTGCGGACCGCACGCTGGATTTTTTCGCGCGCCAGCGTCAGATTTAGCGTCTGCTGGAGAGACAGATGCTTGCCCGCGCGCGCCAAGTTGATGGTTTTTCGCGCGTCAGCGCCAGATCGAAGGTATGCTCTTAGCACCACTCGAGCACTCCACTAGCTGGAACATGGCGTGAATAGTAAGCAACTATTCTCGCTGCATAAGGACGATGTTGCACCGCTAGTAGGGCAGAAAGACGAGGGTCACAATGGGAGTGTCATTAGCACAGGAAAGAAGAGTTAAGAGCATCTTCAACTGCACCTCAAACGGCCTTCCGAGACTCTATTTTAGATCTGGACGCCAAAGTTCGTTTACGGTTGGTGGTAGACGGTGATGCACCGGATGTAGGTGCAAGGCGGGACGGAGCGGCACTGGCTCGCCCACGTCGGTTCACCTTTCTCTGCCATACTTTGTCCATCCGGCGGGCAACGACAACGAGTCTAGTCCCTGCAAGGACGGGGAACGACGATGAGGTAGACCCGAGTGTCGACTAGTATAGTTTTAATTTAGGTTAAATTCAATCCACCCGTCGTTTAGATGAAGTCTCAGTTTAAATTTCAGTGTATGTCCTCCAGTTTCTTTTTGTATCTTGTTTTGTACATTCTACCATCTTTAATTGAAAGGGTTCAGGCTGGCTGTTTAGCTCGCCGTAGATTGCTCAAAAAAAAAAAAAAGAATTATTCTATAACCTCTGCTCACTCCCAATACGGAGAGCCAGCTTGGTAGCAGCCCCTTCCACATGCACGTGTACGACTTGTAGACACGCGGTGCATGCACTGCCCAGAGGCAACCTAGGCATGATTCGTACGGCAGCACAACTGCGACATGAGAGACGGGGCCGGTAGTGGTACGTACCGCCATGCAATATGCCACGACGACCTAGCTAGCTACATTGCTATATATTTAAATCGTGCATCACGCAGGGCCCATTTTTGATTGAGCGCACAGTCACCAGCCAAGACATGGTCGTCAAGGCAGGCGTGGCGACCATGTGTTGGCTGGTGACGCATCTTGCCAAGCATTTTTGATTGGCATAGGATGCGCAACTTGCGACGCATCCTATGTGGGCTTCAATCTTGACGCCTTCCACTATCTCTATCTCCGAGCATCTCTACCGCCGGTACCCTGCAGTGGCTTATTTTTGTTTATAATGGGCTAGGCCCCTACTAAAAACTATGTAGTGACCTGCCTGCTATACGTACAACTACAAGACGGGTGATGCATGCAGATCGCAGACACAAAGGACGAAATGGTCTTCTGTAAAAAAAAAGGACGAAAATGGTCACCCGTCACTGTTTTGCATAGTTTGGCCAGATCGGTGCAGCAAATACTACTATTATTACGACGACTAGGAATAGTACTCTACGGTTATTCATTGAATGCTAAACAACCTATAGTTGGACTTCTCACCTACTGGCTCCGACTCCGATCAGGTTGCCTTCGTCTATCTATTTATATACTAAAAGCAATATCACTACGGGAACGAGCGATGATGCCGAGGGGGATTTCAACGCCGAGGGGGAAATATCGGGACCCTCGGCATAGCTCGTGCAGTGCCCACGGTTGCAAAAAGACCCTCGGCATAGAGAAACCCTCGACATAGATGATCAATGCCGAGGGTGACTGTCGGCGTAGAATAACCTTCAGCATAGATAAAGCAACGTCGAGGGCCACCGTCGGCACAGCCTGGCCGTAGGCACAGCCCGCGTGGCGACGTGCGCTGGTGACCACCGTCGAGAAAAAGTTAACGTCCCAGGACAATGCCGAGGGGGTTGCCGTCGGCGTAACTAATTGATATTCATCGTTCACGGCGCATAACAACGCCGAGGGGGATCCCTTCGGCATAGATTGTATAGCAATGCCGAGGGTTACCCCCTCGGCACTGCTCCTTTTTTCCATCGTATTGCCCCATATAATTTCTTCTATATATATGATTTAAATATTTTCTTGCATTTTATTGTTGGTTGCATAATTAATTTTAGTTTGTAGTGATATATCGCTTATGTAGAATGAGTTGTAGGGGTAGATCTATGGGGCCCACATACTAGGGGTTCGCAGGAAAAAGATCGCTGGAGCGCCGGAATCACACAACTTGCAAGTGGCCCTACCATAAATGTGAAAGTGTGGTGGAAGGCCCATGTTAAGGTGCATGCGATTACACTTAGAGAAGTGCTAGACGTGTAAGAAGAAACTCCCTCTACTGGTGAAACGGAGGGCTACCGGTGGATTCTTGGGTCCAATCTTGGATTTCCATGCATATGTGACCTAAAAAAATCTAAACCAACAAAAACTACTAGAAATTCACTCTCCGCTGGGTGTTCTCGACTTCGCCGAGCGCAAAATCTTGGGGCAACCTGGCAAAGAGCATCTACGTAGAGACTACAGATGAAACCCTCGGCGAGGGTGACCAGGCTTGGACAACATCCTCTTCGCTGAGTGTGCTCCGCCAAAAGGTCCGGGCGAAGAAGTTCACGTCAGTAAAGACAGTTAAAAAGATCTCGGCAAACACAACACCCCGGCGAAGAAGTTCACGTCAGTAAAGGCAATTAAAAAGTTCTTCGTGAACATTGTTAGTTGTTCCAATATGCACCTTTATGTGGAATATGGGCACATTTAAACAAACTATGCCATGGATGTGGCCAAAACATCCGTCATTTCACCCGAAAGCCATGAATCTTCGTACGAGATAGCTCATTTATGTGAACACATTTTCCACCAAATTGTCGTATTTCAAGTTTATTATTTTTTGTGGATACTAGGACATATATAAGAACACAACGCGAAGATCTTGCATCGTTTCGAGTTTTTTTTGAATTTTCTGTAATTTTCAAAGCCGGTTTCGGAAAATGGTCAAAACGGGGGACATGACCGTTCGTACCTAGGTGTTGAATCTTGATGAACTCTTGGTGTATCTATGTTTAAATAGGTACTTGGGTACCTAAAAATGAATTTTGCAAAAAATAAAGAGAAAATTACGAGGCACCTGTAGTTTAAATTTGGCCCGGTTTCACCGGAATCGGCAGAAATTTGTCTTTTTCAAAAGTGGTGTATTTTGAGCTATTTAGAGGTAGTAAGTTTGTTATTTGTAGATCAAATATGACATAATATATTTAGAATTTTACTTTGTACATTTTTGCAACATATTTTGTGTATGTGCTTCACAAAAATAGCCGGTTTTGACACTCCGGAAAGGGAAAATGGTATTTTTATTCAACGAAAAATAAAACTTTCTTCGTGAACATTGTTAGTTGTTCCAATATGCACCTTTGTGTGGAATATGGGCACATTTAAACAAACTATGTCATGGATGTGGCCAAAACATCCGTCATTTGGCCCGAAAGCCATGGATCTTCGTACGAGATAGCTCATTTCTGTGAACACATTTTCCACCAAATTGTCGTATTCCAAGTTTATTATTTTTTGTGTATACTAGGACCTATATAAGAACACCACGCGAAGATCTTGCATCGTTTCGAGTTTTTTTTTGAATTTTCTGTAATTTTCAAAGCCGGTTTCGGAAAACGGTCAAAACGGGGGACATGACTGTTCGTACCTAGGTGTTGAATCTTGATGAACTCTTGGTGTATCTATGTTTAAATAGGTACTTGGGTACCTAAAAATGAATTTTGCAAAAAATAAAGAGAAAACTACGAGGCACCTGTAGTTTAAATTTGGCCCGGTTTCAACGGAATCGGCAGAAATTTGTCTTTTTCAAAAGTGGTGTATTTTGAGCTATTTAGAGGTAGTAAGTTTGTTATTTGTAGATCAAATATGACATAATATATTTAGAATTTTACTTTGTACATTTTTGCAACATATTTTGTGTATGTGGTTCACAAAAATAGCCGGTTTTGACACTCCGGAAAGGGAAAATGGTATTTTTATTCAACGAAAAATAAAACTTTCTTCGTGAACATTGTTAGTTGTTCCAATATGCACCTTTGTGTGGAATATGGGCACATTTAAACAAACTATGCCATGGATGTGGCCAAAACATCCGTCATTTGGCCCGAAAGGCATGGATCTTCGTACGAGATAGCTCATTTATGTGAACACATTTTCCACCAAATTGTCGTATTCCAAGTTTATTATTTTTTGTTTATACTAGGACCTATATAAGAACACCACGCGAAGATCTTGCATCGTTTCGAGTTTTTTTGAATTTTCTGTAATTTTCAAAGCCGGTTTCGGAAAACGGTCAAAACGGGGGACATGACCGTTCGTACCTAGGTGTTGAATCTTGATGAACTCTTGGTGTATCTATGTTTAAATAGGTACTTGGGTACCTAAAAATGAATTTTGCAAAAAATAAAGAGAAAACTACGAGGCACCTGTAGTTCAAATTTGGCCCGGTTTCAGCGGAATCGGCAGAAATTTGTCTTTTTCAAAAGTGGTGTATTTTGAGCTATTTAGAGATAGTAAGTTTGTTATTTGTAGATAAAATATGACATAATATATTTAGAATTTTGATCATATACGGTAAGTGAATCTCTTTCGATCATATACGGTGACCTCGTGGTTTGTTTCATGTTGATAGTATATGTTTTGATACATACTAATATTTTGATTCATGTGCAGGAATTTTAGGTTTCTTGATGAGTCGACTGCCAAACGTCGTCTTCCAGCTGGTATTCTTACGTCTTTGCTGAAGACTTATTGGCCAGGCCTCTACCCGATCAGCCCTGGCTCTAAGGTAAAGAAGTTAGCCACTAGATGGGAGGACTATAGGGCCGTTAAGTCGGCGGGCTTTATGACCGATGAGGACGGTGAGAGCTTTGTGCCTACCTTGGCACAAGTTGTGCATATGAGGTTCTGGGTAAGACCTTCTTGGTCTAGTTCTGTTAATGCTTCATTACCCAATCGTGCTAATTTATGATTCTCACCATAAATGTTTTATGCATGATTGTAGGGATATTATAGAGTGGAGGAGGAGTTTGAGGAGAAGTCTGATGAGGTCTTTGATCTTATGGCGAGGAGCAAGGTACAACAGATGATTTACGAAGCTAGAAAAACTTGCATCTCGCACTACTTCGCCGAACAAGGCGTGAGAAAATTGAAGAACAAGATTGTTAGTGAAGATATCGAAGCAAACTTTGAGGTGGAAAATTACTTAATGGTGAGTAAATTGTCATTTTATGTTATGTTCTTCCTAAATTGCATCATCTCTTCTTGATTTGAGCCGTTTTTCATTTTTAGTGTGTTCCGAAGTGGTGTTGTGGAAAGAGGGATGCTTGGGACGCGTTGGTGGATATGTGGACAAGCGATGAGGAGTTCTTGGCCAAGAGCATGCAAAACAAGAAAAATCGTGGCCATGGGGGAACACACGCTCAAGGAAACAGGACCTTCGACCGCTATAAGGACCACAAGGTATATATGGCACAAGCTCCTTCTATTTCTCAGCATGTTCCTTCTACCATGCATAACATTTGTTTTATGCACTATAGGTGGCTGCTAATGAGGGCGTTGACATTCATGACATTCAAGTGTGGCAAGATGCTCACAAGAAGAAAGACCCACGAGCCGACGAGGATCCATACTATGGCTCCACTAGTGAGACCATTATCGAGTACTCGAGCAGGTTATTTATTGCCACCATGCATACGCAATGTCTACCATGCTTATTGATGATTGCTACTGTGTTTATTCATTGGCATTAAGATTTAATTTCTCCTTACAAATTGTTTACTCAATGTAGATTCATGGATTTGCATGGGCCAAATTCTCAGCCACTTCTGGAGCCGGTCGACGAGGCCGCGGTGTTGCTCGCAGGGGGTGGTAAGCCACATGGACGCTTATCTATGCTTGATTCGGTGCTGCCCTCTACGAGCAATCTCACGCGGGTCAAAGCTATCACGGGCAAGGTGGCTTCTATGCCACCTCGTGCACCACGTCGCGATGTAAGATTTTTCTCATTTTTATCCAAATTTAGACTTTTGATCATGCATTGTATGTTGATGGGATGCATTATGTAAAATTATAGCCCCGCTATGATGATGCCTACGAGGAGGTTTGCCGCGAGTTTCATCGGAAGATGAATGAATGGTATGCTGCAATGGGTGCTCGCGATGATCTCATTCAAGCGGGACATAAGGTTGTTTCTTGCCCATTCGAGCTACTTGCAAGCAATTCGTATGATGTATTTTTCTTGGCCACGCATGACCTATAATATCACTTGCAGGCGTTACATATGGCTCAGATCAATGGTACTCCACCGCCTCCTTATGTTGATCCTCCACCAAAACCACCGATGCCAATGTTGCCTACGAAGGCTGAATTCCTCGCACATATTGCCATGGGGACTCCGGTTAGTACTTCATACAACTACTAAGTTATTAGTTACAAGTCACGAAAGAACTACTAAGTTGCTAGTTACTAATGTGCTAAAACATATGTAGGGATCGGCTCATTCACAGACACCCTTTGGTCGTGCTTCCGCCTCGCCCCGCGAGACACCCGAGACCACTCCAGTTCACCCAGGAGGTCCTAGTCCTGGTCATTCTGGCTATTGACTCGCCGATCTCGGTTAGTTTGAAGCAAACTCTTACATGTAACCAACACTTACACAATTTACCATGCATGAACTTTGACTTAGACAATTTTCCATGCTAAACTTCCATTAAAATAATCCGCCATGCAAAAGTTGGACTAAGAACAACTTGCTATGCAAAAACTTTAACTTTGCTCAACTTGCAATGCATGAACTTTGACTTAGAAATTTTGCGACACTAAACGTATGTGTTCTTTCATTTTGTAGTGACAATGCTCTCGAAGACGGTGTGTCTTGTATCGGTGCTCGAAGTCCATTGAGAACCGGTTGCCATGTGACATGTATCCGATGACTATGTGTAATAAACTTGTAGTGAGAATGAACCGGTTGCCTTGTGACATGTATCCCATGACTATGTGTGATTATTCTCTCAAAGACTATGTGCAATGAACTTGTAGTGATAACTATGTGTAATGAACTTGTAGTTATGATTATGTGTATTGTGCATCTATGACTACGTGCTTATCAAGTTTGATGCTAGCCATGTGATATGGTTGTGTATGTGCTCTATGCACAATATTTTTGCATTATTACAGCCAATTCGTGTATATATATGTTTGCTGGAATTTTTAGGCGAAGAATAGAGGCAGAAAAACAAAAAACAGTGGGTATCAACGCCGAGGGTAACCCCCTCGGCACTGAGAATTAACGCCGAAGGTAACCCCCTCGGCACTGCCCCGTACCACCAGGCCGCCAGGCGCCAGCCTGTACCACTTGGCTACCAACGCCGAGGGTATCCCCCTCAGCACAGCTCCTTACCACGAGTTCCCAGTGTTCGCCACGTGGCTACCAACGCTGAGGGTATCACCCTCGGCACTGCTCCTGGGGCGCCGTCTTCTCCGTCCCGTTAACTTGCTGTGGCGACGGTTAGAATGTGCCGAGGGGCGAAGTAAACCGTCGGCACAAGTTTCTACGCCGAAGGTTGAAGCAACGCCGACGGTATTTTGCTGTGCCGAGGACCACATAAGCCGAGGGTTAAGTGCCGAGGGTCACCGTCAGCACAAGCTAACGCCAAGGGTAAACAGAGCTACGCCGAGGGGGAAAACCCTCAGCGTTGAACTTCCTACGGAACTCTAACGGAAACACCACATCTGTCCACATGGGTTAGAAATATATAATCCGTTAATTTTTGTTCCGAGGGTTGAGATGAAAAGTTACGTACACCATTAATTGGGTACAAAAAGTTGTTCTCAACACGTGCCATCGAATAACACACATGTTCCCATCAAAAAGATCATGTCCGGTGATTGCACCTGCCCCATATTTAATACTCCCTCCGTCTCAAAATAATTGTCTCAACTTTGTTTAGATATGAATGTATCTAGACATGTTTTGGTATATAGATGCATCCATATCTAGACAAAGTCGAGACAATTATTTTGAGACGGAGGGAGTATATGTTTCGGTTTGACACAATTTACTTTAAAGTAGTCCGGTCATGTCAAGTAACGTGCAAAATAACAAAACAAAAATCAAGTGAATAGCAGCTCCAAGTTTTTAGCAGAGTCCAACGTGTAAATTAGTAAATCACGTCTCGAGTGGCAGAGTCCATGTGCAAATTAGCAAATCACGTCTTGAGACCAACCCTATGCAGCCGAGCAATATTTTTGTCAAAGACCTTGAGGGAACAGCTAACCTCGTTAGAGGGCCGGTTACGTGTTATATAGTAGGATGGAAAAGCCCCAATCCGTGGCATCCAAGAGTTCGGACACACAATACGTGACCGGTTCAGATTACACTTCTAACACTCCCCCTTAATCTAAACTTGGGAAAGATTTAAATTACGTCTAAACTCATAGAAATTTTTAACAGGAAGAGGTTTAGTAAACCCATCAGCTACTTGATCCTACTTGATACAAACCTGTTATCCAGCTTCTTGTGAGCAACTCGTTCTCGAACAAAATGATAGTCAATCTCAATATGCTTAGTTCGTGCATGAAATACATGGTTAGTTGATAGATATGTTGCACCAAGGTTATCACACCATAAGCAAGTTTTTTCCTGTAGTTGAACTCCAAGCTCATTAAGAACAGCTTCTACCCATATCATCTCTGCAGTAGCATTAGCTAGTGATTTGTACTCAGCTTCTGTACTAGATCTAGAAACAGTGGCTTGTTTTCTAGCACTCCAGGAGACCAGATTCGGTCCTATGAATATGGCAAACCCTCCAGTAGAACGTCTATTATCAAGGCAACCAGCCCAATCTGCATCTGAAAAAGCACTCAAGAGACTGGATGTAGAAGACTGAAAAGTAATGCCAAGCTTAATTGTACTCTTAATGTATCTCAAAATCCTCTTCACACCTGTCCAGTGTGTGGTAGTTGGAGCATGTAAATACTGACAAACCTTATTTACTGAAAAGGACAAATCTGGTCGTGTCAAAGTAAGGTATTGTAATCCACCAACAATGCTACGATACCTTGTGCTATCTTCCGACTCAAGTGGATCTCCTGCATCAAGTGAGAGCTGATCTGAAGAGGACAAGGGTGTGGGTGCCGGTTTGCAATGAAACATACCAACTTTTTCTAACAATTATGATGCATACTTCTCATGGGTTAATAGCAGACCACTGTGTATTTTCTTGACCTCAATACCCAAAAAGAAATGTAGATCTCCAAGATCTTTAATAGCAAAGCATTTGTTGAGGTCCTTAAGCAAAGCATCAATAGCATCATCTGAAGAGCTAGATACTATAATATCATCAACATAGATCAGAATGAACATGGTGATACCTGATTTTTGATAAAGAAACAATGAAGTATCTGCCTTGGATATAAAACCAATATCACATAATTTTGAACTGAGCTTGAAGTACCATGCCCGTGGAGCCTACTTAAGACCATATAATGTTTTGTCCAGTTTGCACACATAATGAGGATCATTAGTATCTTAAGGTGGTTGTCTCATATAAACTTCCTCATCCAGAACACCATGTAAAAACACGTTCTTGACATCTAGCTGCCGCAAACTACATCCACGAGAGACAGAGATAGCTAGAACAATTCTAATTGTAGCTGCTTTAACTACAGGACTGAAAGTGTCCTCATAGTCAATCCCATACCTTTGTTTAAACCCTTTTGCAAAAAGTCGAGCCTTGTATCTGTCAATTGTGCCATCTGCATGTTTCACACGGTAAACCCATTTGCAATCAATAAGATTTTTGCCAGTACTAGGTGGAACCAAATGCCAAGTTTTGTTCTCAAGCAATGCACCATATTCCTCCTCCATTGCTTGACGCCACTGAGGATCCGAGAGTGCGCCATCAAGTGAACGTGGTTCATCTGTAGAAGCAACTAGACCATAGCGAATAACACTGTTATTGTAAATTCTTGCTTGTCTACCATAGGGAACTGTACCATCATCATGTTTACGGGGGTTATGAATCCCCTTTTGAAGTCTTGTCCGTACACCATTCACAGGAGGGGATCCAGGCGCAGCGGACACAGAAGATCCCGAGGACTGGCTCTCATCCGGAGCAGCAGATCCAGCCACAGATGCACTCGCCGCAGGGGATCCAGGGCTTCCTGTCAGAGATGCAGTCGGGCTGGAATTTTCCGTCAGCGGCGTGGCATCCGGGGACTGGTTGGTGCACTCTCCACCAGCGCTGCCTGCATGCATGTGCGACGAGGAGCCAGCAGATACAGCAGGCGAGGCAGAGCCAGAGGGGGCAGGCGGATCCTCCTCTTTTTCCGTACGCGCACGATCCGAGACTGCAGAGGAATCTTCCTCGGATCTGCCACCAGCATCAACATCATTTTCGTCCCCAGTTTCGTCATTTTTTGCTGAATATTGATCTTCACCGTTTAGGTTGTTTTCTTCATCATTTTGAGTCTTACTTTCTGTAGCATCTTCAGAATCTGATGTAGTTTCATCCGGTGCATTCTGATCATGATTAGTAATAACAGGTATAGTAGGCAAAGGCATATGATCATCAATTTGTATATCCCCATAAGTATGTGTAGATGCATCTTTTGGCAAGAGTAAGATTTCATTGCGAAGGCGTCGACCAGCATTTGGGTTTATAGTAGCGAAAGGAAAAATGTGTTCATCAAAAACAACATCTCTAGAGATATAAACTCGGCCAGTTGATACATCAAGGCATTTAACCCCTTTATGAAGAGAGCTATATCATAGAAACACACAACGTGTGGAGCGATAGGCAAGCTTTCTTTTGTTGTAGGGGCAAATATTAGGCCAACAAGCACAACCAAAAATACGGAGAGACTCATAATTTTGCTTACTGTGAAGGAGACGCTCAATGGGTGTTTCAAACTTAATTACTTTGCTAGGAAGTAAATTAATAAGAAACGTGGTTGTAAGAAAGGCATCATCCCAAAATTTCAAAGGCATGGATGCATGGGCTAGAAGAGCAAGACCAACCTCAACAATGTGGCGGTGTTTTTGCTCAGCGGAACCATTTTTTTGGTGTGCATGTGGACAAGACACATGATGTGTGATACCAATTTTTTGAAAGAAGCCATGAAATTTTTCATACTCTCCACCCCAATCAGTTTGCATGGTGACTATTTTCCTTCCAAATTTTCGTTCAACAAAAGCTTGGAAGTTTAGAAACACTTGATAAACATCAGAACGATTTTTAAGAAAATATATCCAAGTGAATTTGCTATAATCATCGATAAAACTCACATAATATAGATGTTTATTTGCAGAAGCAGGTGCTGGACCCCAGACATCAGAAAAAACTTGTTCAAGTGGAACAGTAGAAACACTAGTGGATACAAGATAAGGTAACTGGTGACTCTTAGCCAACTGCAAGAATCGCAAACATATGGATTTGTCTCAAGGGTGTACACAAGTTGATGATGTCTAAGAATATTCACTACAAATGAAGAAGGATGTCCTAGCGACGATGCCATGTAGAAGATGTTGGCTTTATTGAAAGGAAAGCTTGCTTGGAAGACCCGGTAGGCTGAGATACTAGCGGGTAGAGGCCACCATGACATGGTTCTTTAAACAGAACTCTTTCCGTTGCTTGGTCCTTAATAAGAAAGAAATATGGATGAAATTCAATAAAGATATCATTATCACGTGTGAGTTTATGAACGGAAAGCAAGTTTTTAGATGCATTAGGAACATGAAGAACATCATTAAGATGGAAGCTACTATGGGGAGTATGCAATATTGAATGACCAATATGACTAATTGACATACCATTACCATCAGTTGTGTGCACGTGATCACGTCCTCTGTATTTGTCCTGCGTGGTGAGCTTGTTCAGCTCACTAGTGATGTGGTCTGTGGCACCCGAGTCAGGATACCAATTTGTATCAACTCCGTAAGAGGCAATGTTGGCCTTCTTCTCATTGTGATCATAGCGTCCATCATCATCATCAGAGTCATCCTTGCGGCACCACCAACAGTTCGCAGCTGAGTGTCCATGGATCTTGCAAATCTGACACGTAACATCGACATACGGAGTAGGTGCACGCCCGTGTCCGTGACGTCGATATTGCTTCCCATCATCACGTCGATCCTCCCGGCGTTCATCACCCCTACGGTCATCATAGGGACGCCTATCATCGTATGTGCGCCGATCATCGTAAGAGCGACGATCATCGCGTCGATCATCACGACGCCAGTCATCATCCTTGCGCCAGCCATCACGGCGTCGATCACCATCATCACGTCGTCTTTCTGAATCATAACGCTCACGACATCCACCGTCATCTTGATCAGCAGAACGACCACGGTCACCGCGGTCACCGCGCGATCGAGAATCACGATCTCGGCAACGCTGGGCTGCATTGGCTGAGGAGGTGAAGACACGGTCCTGTCCTGATTTCGAGAGCATCTCCTGACGCGTGTCGTGTGCACAGACTTGCGCATATAGATCATCAAGGGTAGCGTTGGTGTTTCCATTGACAGCAGCCACCAGGGAGTTGTAGGAGGCATCAAGCCCATTGAGGACGTACCCGATCATCTCATCCTCCACTGGTTTGCCAGCGGTTGCAAGTTCAGAAGCAAAGGATTTCATCTTGGAAAAATATTGCGCAGCAGCCATGTCATTCTTCTTGGTTTCCTTGAGTGCACCACGAAGCTGATTTATCTTGGAACGAGACAGGACAGTGAACATGTTGTTGATGACAACCCAGACAGCGGCTGAGGTTTCGAGGCCAACGACATGAGCTAAGATTTCCGGCGAGAGTGAGTTAACAATCCACCCTAGAACCTTCTGATCCCTTCCGAGCCACACGGAGTAGGCCGGATTGGGAGTTTATTGTTTAGTTGGATCCACCTCGGGAAGGAATTGGGCCGGCACAGCTTCAACACCGTTGAGGAGATCAAGCACCTGAGCTCCACGCACCGGGGGAAGTACCAGCGTTTTCCAAAACAAAAAGTTCGATCTGGTTAGCTTCTGTGAGGGAGGGGATCCGAGGAGAGCAGCTAACGTCGGTGAGGAAGACATGCTGGTGTCTCGAGTTGGTTTCCGATCTCACGACCGTGTGATTTTTCCGAACTCAGGGAGAATCGTTGAGGTTTCCGATCAGCAGGGATCGTAGGGCTTCTTCTTGCTCGTGATTCTTCCGATCGTTGATCGTGGGATGTATCTGCTTCCGATCTCTGAATCGTCGAAGTTCTTCCGATCAAAGGGGATCGTGGCTTAAGGTTTGTTTGGAGCGGCGGCTAGGTCATGGACGAGGTAAGCTCTGATACCATGTCAAAGACCTTGAGGGAACGGCTAACCTCGTTAGAGGGCCGGTTATGTGTTATATAGTAGGATGGAAAAGCCCCAATCCGTGGCATACAAGAGTTCGGACACACAATACGTGACCGGTTCAGATTACACCTCTAACAATTTTATCTTTTATCGTGCGGGTCATTAGGTTTGACTGACTGCGGCTGTCGAGTTTTGCCTTCCTCCATACACAAACAAATCTAGTGACCATGTGGCTGTTATTTAACTAGCATGGCAAAAAAGAAAATTTCAGAAAAAAAGTACGGCAAAAAAGAAAAACTAGGGAAAAGTCTGCCTATATATACATAGAACACGTACAGATCAAGAAATATTAAATCTGGATTTTACGGCGATACATGCAGTTCTATGAGATGGAGCCGTCAATAGCACGAGAAGTCAAGAAATCCCTCGACATGCAGTCCGTCGTCGGCTCATTTTGTTGTCGACCAGGAAGTAGACATGCCTCATTATCAATGTCAGTTCATCAGGTAGAATCAGAGTGTTGCAATGGCGTCAACTCCTCGATCGGCAGCCAACACTGTCCAGAGCAGTCCATTGTGTAGGTCACAATCCAGTAGTACATGAGCCGAGGCCGGTGCAGCTGTTTTACCTCATCGGACACGTGCGGTAGCCTACTCGGCTTTCAGGGTCACGAGATAAGTTTCTTTTTCGAACTGTATAAGTCTGTTAGTAATCTTGTATGGAAGTTTTCCTTCTCCAACGTCGTTTGCTGCAACTTCTGGCAAAAAGTTTGCACCAAACTGTATTCTAGGTTCAGGGCTTGGAAACAATTATTGTTGATTGCTAGCTTATCAGATTTGTTCAGACTCGGTTAGCAAGTTAAAATCAGTACTCCCTCAAAAAATGTTGTAATCAGTCATCGACGTGCATGCAGATACTGTTCCAACTTCGACCATCAAAGCCTTATTGGTCATTTTTTGCAAAACCTGGAGTACGGTCCAGTTAAATATCTTGAAATTACGATATGTTGGTTCGCCGGAATTTGACCACCACATAGGGGGCTGCATGGCCGCAACTTACCATCTGCACAAAGAGTTTCAACAAGCGCGAAAGTATCTACCTAGGTTGAGACTTTTTCTGGCATGGATTGCTAGGCATGTATTGCAGGACCACCCGGAGTCCTGCAAGTTGTGCTTACAAGAGATTGAGACGACTGACCACATCCTCGTGCGGTGTGTGTACACGAGACATGTGTGGTGGCGATGTTTTGATCGGCTACGTATACAGATTCCCGGGCCGACTGTGACGAATACGCTAGAAAACTGACAGTCAGAGCGAGTTTTAGAGTGAAGCAGAGGAAACCAGTGGATACATTGATAACCCTCATAGCCTGGATGATTTGGAAGCAACGCAATGCAAGGGTGTTCAACAATGTTAGGCAAATTTGCAACGAGGAGACTCTAGCCGCCAAAGTCTTAGACGAATTGAGGAGCTGGGCTCAGGCGGGAGCAGGAGTGGGAGTGCTACTTCGCGAGTAGTCACTTAGGTATGGGGTGGAGTGTGCCGTGTTACGTGTAACTAAACTGTTAACTTCCTGTAACAAACTCTCTTTTCTTCTATAAAAATCAGGTATGCAATTGCATACCCTCGAAAAAAAAGTATCTTTGTGCTTCCAATTTCCGGTTTAGACAAAGGTTTAGAATTTTCAGTTGAAGTGTTTGCTGCAATTAATTCAACCAAAGCATTGGCATTGAAATGTACGTGCTCCTCGAGCCGAGGGGTAGCGGGGGTGGGGGAGGGGGCTAGGGTTTTCAGATGAAGAAGTTTTCCCTAGTCAGATTCTCTAAAACTGATATCCCAACGGAAGAGATCAATAAAGGATGGAGGTAGGAAGGAACCCATGGCGTTTGAGATTTTTTTTTTCTGTTACATGCATTGCCAAACTGTGCAAAAGCAGTGATGGGCAACCATTTTCTGCCTCGTCGTCCTTTGTGTCCATCACATCACCCCGTCCCCTAGTTGGCAGGCCGGTCACGAGCTGGATGTAGATACAGGAGGAACATGGATGGTTGGTTGTACTTGTACCCGGCCATGGAAGGGCAGAGAGAATTCACACATGGTTCAGCATCACAATCTGTTCACCAACACCGATTGGTATCTGTAGCTGTAGCACGTCGTACCCAACGCATGACCGATCCACAGGAGGAAGACAGAGACAGCTACACTACATCGTACACTTCATCCTTGGCGTTTTGGATTTTTTTACAAATATGACCCCTTCTCGAATCTCATTGTCGAAAATAACCTCCACCGAATTTTATTGTTGAAAGTGGCCTGGCGGGAGGGGCAAAAAGCAACACGTGGACTTGCCGCCAACTCAGTTGGCGGAAAGCCACTTCCCGCCATCCCAGACGGCGGAAGGTGGTCGCTACGGTGCACATCCTATCACCATAAAGTGACTTCCCGCCGTACAAGCCGGCGGAAAGAGACTTTCCGCCGACTGAGTTGGTGGCAAGTCCACGTGTTGCTTTTTGGCCCTCCCGCCAGGCCACTTTCAACAATAAAATTCGGTGGGGGTTACTTTTGACAATGAGATTCGAGTAGGGATCATATTTGTAAAAAAATCTGACGTTTGCAACGTCTTGTTGTTTACACACACGGAATCTAAGATAAATAGTGCCGCTGGCTCCACACGTACGTACGAGACACATGCCCGGTACTGGCCTGCTGCCATGCAACATGCCACCAAGAGCTAGGCCCCGACCGCTGGTACTGTGGTACATACATATAATTTGACCAAAGATTTTAAACCATGAACCTGCTACTGGCATGTGCACGCTGGGCTGGGGCTGCACACGGGAACCACCTCTAGGAGCATCTTCACTCCCGTCCTCGGTAGGCCGTCCGGATTGACAACACATCTGAGCCGTATATGTGGGGACGTCGAGATGAGACGACGCGTTTTTTGTCCCCACTTGGCGCTCCGACCATATCATTTTTTTTGTCAAATTCACATTGTTCAAATGCAAGTAACATAAAATAGACATGGATTCAAAGTCTTGGTCACACAAATTTAAAGTCTATGCCACAATTTAGAGGTCTAGGGCTTCAACAAAACAGAAAGCACGACACACGGATGGCAAATCAGGCGGTGTCGCCGTTCGTGGCACCGAGGAAGTCATGACCGTTTGTGCCGCGTGCGATGTTGTTGGCGGTGTGGGTGCCACCACCTATCGCTGCCCTCCGAGAATGAGTGGAGATGCTCTTAGGCAGTACAAATGTCACATTTGCCCAAAAAAAAAAGGATATGTAGGGGCGTTTTCGCAAAAAACACCGACACGTGTCAACACTCGAAATCACCAAGACCAGTGTTTTGCACTAGGATAGTCGGTGTGCTGGCATATAGGGCCGGTCCCACATTTGTGCCAACTATGGAGCCCGCATATGGCCCAAAACTTTTGGGGGCCATGATGGTAGGAGCATAGGTCATGATGGCAGAAGCAACAGGTGGCTGTGCAGAGGTCGGCGGGGCGGTGGCGCGTGTTGGGCTGCTCGGGACAGAAGGTGGAAAAGAGATAAAGTGAGGAATAAAAAAAGAGCAGTTGGCCGAGAAGTTGGGAGGAGTGTGGCTGACGGTAGACCAAACAAAGGCAAAAGAACAGCGTCGGCCTCCCCAAGTGCACCCCCCCCCCCCCCCCCGCCCCCGGTTGCGTTGGGTTTTGTTTGGGGGGGGGGGGGGCATGCCCAAAATTTAGCCAAAACCGGCAGAAAATAAGATCTTAGGGCACGACTAGACCATTTTTTGACAAGTGGAGCAAAAGAAAAGTGGTCCTAGGGCTGTCGGAGATGCTCTAAATCACTAACTACCATAACATGGGAAGCAAAGTACACATGCATGCGGGCCGATAGCCGGATTGCATTTACAAGGGAGCGCTCTCCTGGTTAAAGTTCCTTCATGAATCTCCAACAAGGGTGGACGGATGTGATACATCGAGTACCTCGAGGTAAAGTGTGGTGTTACATTTTGGGTAGTATATAGGGAAATGCAAAATCACTGGTTTAGATTCGTGCAAAGGACTTTAGATTAACCCCTCCGACTCTGACATGGCATTTTACAATAGGCTCCTCATATTTGCAACTTTTACATGTTTCGAATCCGTTTTCTCTCATCTCAGTAACAGAGATTCGATCTATTATTATTGTTCCAACCAGAGTTCGGTATTTTTTTAACAGAATACTTTTTCAGTAATATTCAACTATTTTTTCATATAATTGTTATAGTTGGAAAATGTTTAACAAAAAATCATATAAATTTTTCATATGAATTTTCACTGAAATAATCAATAATTTTGTTCATTCAATTTTTTTCTTGTTTAAATCTTGGATACAAGACATTAAAGTATCAATTATATATCACGGGAAGAAACACGCTAATTTCATATAAGAAAACGGAGTATCATAGTTGACAGAAAAATGGAAACTTTGCACTATTATCACTGGGATTTGAAAACCAAATCACGCAGGTGACTCACAGATTTTTTTTCTTCACGCATAATTCACATAAATAAATAAGTTTTAATATGTCCCTGTTTTATTCTTCTCCTTAGTTCATGATTTATTTCATATTTTTCTTTCATGCAACGTTGACAGATAAATCGAGCTTAATAAGATGTGTACATATTTTAAATACAGATTGAAAACAAGATTCACAGAATATCCATGCAGGATTCAAACATAATTTAGGATTCAAACAAAGGATCCAATCAAGGTATCTAATTTAACAACTAAATAGTCAAATATATAACTGTTACATACAAGATACATACAATATTCAATACAATTTCATACTGTATTTATTCATGTTTCTTAGGTTTTAGACAAGTGCGGAAGAATTACATGTTTCATAACACAAATGGAATTAAACAATTCGAGGAAAAAAGACAAGAAAACATACTCTACTCCGTACATGTTTACATCTATAAAAGAAAATTATTATTCATACAAGAACATCACAGATTCGTAAATGATCCAAAATTTACCACGCACATAAAACGAATATTCACACAAACCACTCAGATCCAAAAAGAAAATGAAAGAAAAGAAGAGAAGAGGTGGATCGCGCCTCAAGCCCTCCCTACTCCTCCATGGACATGAATGCATCGCTGGCGGAGTGAGATGCAGACCGTGGCGACCCCCCATGGCTGGCTGGCGCCACGGGCCTCCCGGCGGGAACTATGGGGCGTGCCGGCCTCCAGGGCGATGTGCATGAGGATCCTACGACCGCTCCTCCCAGCTAAGATCCGTGGAAGTGGAGCCGAGCCTCGTCCCGGCCACCTCGTGCGCATCTAGGCGGAGCAGAGCAAGTGCTCATGCGCGCTGGTCTGGTAGGAGTCGTGGGTGAGCTTGACGAGTACATGGTCGGGGAGCTGGAGGATGAGGAGAAGGCACCAGACGGGGGGATGGCCGCCATGCGCGGGCTCCTCTCGCAGAGATCCAGGCTCGCAGGAGTAGGCCGGGGCGGCGCCTTCTTCCTTGCTGGCCAAACTCTTGGTCGGGAGCTCGGCTTCCAGTAGGGAGGCGACATGTGGGCCGCCGCCAGGAGATGGGGAAAGGAGGGACGGAGGTTGTCGGGAGTGGATTGGATTTAGAGTTTTGAAGTGGTTGGATTGGCATGTGGGTTATCTACACCAGAATGGACTACGAATTTATTAGACAATTACTCAAGGATGAATTCGTAAAACTCGCCAAAAAAGGCTTTTACACGCCTTTGCACGAATCAGGAAGAAATGGATGGTTCCGATAGTAAGCGGGCCAATCCACAAGTGGGAAATCCGTACTCTAGTGTATGGCCACGTTGAAGAATGCGGATTTCGCGAAGGTGGTAGCGCGCGTTAGTTGGCAATTTTTTTAAATAATACGTTTTTAATCATTAATTCGGAGAATAATACGCAAATCAAAAATATTTCAAATATAGAATCCAATCGGGTGGAAGGCACCTGACAGGAACTAATCGGGTATCTCGTGGCCGATTAGCCGTAATCGGCAGCGGGGCAGCCGATTGCTCGCTGCCTGACGTCAGCAGAGCGCAATCGGCTGGTGCAGGCTGCTGTCGGTTACGCCGCGCCCAATTAGTTTTTTTTTTTTTGGCCCTACCTCGCGGCACTTTGTCCCTCGCAATTTTCCGCTAATTAGTCGAACTACTCGCTGTCCGCCACTGGGCATGTACGAATAAAAAGTTTGGGTGCAATTTGTTTTTCTTCCTCGTCTTTGGTAGCATCCGCGTTCATTGCAACGAGGAAAATAATTTTACATTAAAACCAATACTGAATTAAGTAGTGCATAAAGAAAACTAATTCTACTCGACGACTTCACTTTGCTCTCCCACGTGTTCGTGTTGGAGGCATGAAGTCGTCATCACAGTTTTCATCTGCTACGGCTTTTGATGAACCAGCACGCTTACACATAGCCTTAAACCTAGCCACACTTCTCGGCGTAAAGTCGTCGTCACTGTTGTCATCATCAACAGTCTTGGATGCGCCACCACTCTTCCCCTTCGATGTGTCAGCAGTCTTCCCTTTGGATGCGCCACCATTGTTCCTCTTTGATGCGTTGTCACCCTTCCCCTTTGATGCGGCACCAGTCTTCCCTTTGATATTGTGTTAAGGATCCAATTAGCGTGGCGGTTGTCTTCTGGAAACCCTCGGGGACATGGCCCAAAGAGTATGCTCATCCAGCCGTAGTGCTCGATCTTTTTGTTCAGAAACTCTGCGTCGGCAGGCCAGTGCTGCACATTAACAGAAATTAGAACGAGGAAAATCGATTTGAACATGATGTAAACTCGTAAATCGATTACCTGAACGTGAAGTGCATAGGCCTCGTCGGAAAAACGTATCTTATCGCTAGTATTGTATATTGACACACCCCGAAGCCCGGACTCGATTTTTTTTAGCTCCACTATTCTGCACCACTTATGATGCCACCTCAAGAGTTCACTCCTAATTTCATCGGTGGATCTAGGCGGTAGTTGATATTTGGCTAAATTCGCCCCCAAAGCATCAGTAAGGGACGAGTGAGTCATTAGGTCCGTAAAAGTAACGGCGTCTCGACCCTCCCTAATACTGCCGCAAGAACCTTTTGCCGCATGGTATAGAATGACCCATGTGCTATATGCGTCGAGACCACCACTACCATATGTGCCATCACTCTAAGTCCACTACAGAGAACACACATCCATCAGATAGAATGCCGGGTTTATATAGGCAACTGGGTGGGAGACGGCGGCGGGAGATTTGTGGCGGGAGAAAATGGCGGGAGAAAAAATGCGGGAGAAAATGGCGGGACACGTGGGCGGGAGAAAAAGGGCGGGAAAAAATGGCGGGAGTCGTGGGCGGAAAAAAAAGGGCGGGAGATTTGTGGCTACAGAAAAAGGGTGGGAAAAAAAGGTCTCATACATAAGTAAATACACATATGTGTCATACGCCTAATACAAATATGTCTCATACATAGGTGGATAAATATATGTAGCATACATAAGTAGATAAATATGTCTGTGGTGGCAGATGAAATAATCAACGCCGACGTCTGCCGTGGCGCGGAGGAGGAGGTGGTCGAGCATCAGGAGGCGTCCAGCCTAACTTGTCAGGATACCGAATTTGACGCATAGGAATCAAGGAGCCGGACTCGGCGTACTCTGTATCCGGTGTATCCTGGGTGGGACCTGGTGGAGGAGTCTGATGGATGTTCCCGAACCACTCGTCCAAATCGGGCTCCTGGCTGTGGGCGACATCGCGCTCAGTGTTCCACGAGGACCCGGACATGGCCATAGAGCCCTGACCTCCATAGACTCCTGAAGTTGGTCAATTAAAAACTGCATAAATACTTAATCATAATGAATATTGAGATGACGAGAATGTGAATAGAAATACCCCGTGGCTGCTGAGGGTGTGGCTGGAAAAGGCCCGCTGAGTAAGCGGGTGTCTCCAGAGGGTGTGCCTGGAAAAGGCCCGGCTGAATCAGGAAGCCGGACGTGGCACCCTGCTGGTGCTGCCACGCCGAACCCCCTGCCTCGTAAGGCGGCGGTGGCCTAGGTGTCTGCTCCTGCTGCTGCCACGCCGAACCACCCGCCTCGTAAGGCGACGGTGGCCTACGTGTCTGCTCCTACCGCTGCCACGCCGAACCACCCGCCTCGTAAGGCGATGGTGGCCTGGGCGATGGGCGCGGTGACGGCTGAGGGGAGAGACGTGGACGCGGATGGTGCCGCTCCTGTGTTGTGGAACGCGGGGGGCGGTGTAGTACCTGCTGGGTAACGACGTCGGTCCTGCGGGTGCACGTGGCTGCCCGGTAGATCTCTCCTAGCTTCCTCTGCAAACGCTCGGTCCAGCTCATCACAACTTCCGCGTTTGGTAGCAGACGTCCATAAGACACTGAGCGTCCAAACTCCCCTACCTCGTTATGAAGGCCAAATTTCATGGAGGCCTGCAAATGTTATAATCGTTATAATATGTATTACTCTATTATAATTGGAAGACAATGGAAATGTTTGCATAAGAAGAAGGATTATTACCACGAGATGTCTGCTACCGGAAGTATCATAGGCCGGGTACGTATCACATGTAACAGGGGCTGGTATCTGCTCCAGCTGAGGGTGCACGACGATACGTATCCTTGTCCCAACCATGTATTTGTCAAGGTATCCATGGAACGTGTCAATATCAAACATCCAAGACTCTTGCCAGCGTCGTGTCGTCGCTGTCTGCCACTGCGTAACGTACGGCTGAAGTCTCGTGAGCCACTCTGCGGCGGTCCTTGTGGACCCCTTCCTAGTAGTCCTGAAAATATAGTGTAAATTCGTTAAATTAATATACGTGTAGTTTACTTAAAAAGAATGTAACATTAAATTTATAGACGTACTTGTGAATTCTAACTGGCAGGGGGTCCTCTATCGGCGGAGGATCGATCTCCTGGAGTAGACCAAACTGCCTCATCACCCTCTGTTGGGCCATCTCCTCAACGTAGATGTCGAATATGATTTTAGATTTTGTCATCCAATACGCCCGATCATCTGTGCACAACCTAGATAAGCCGCCAGGATATCTTGCGTGTACGGCGTCATCCGTATAAGGCTGCCAAATGACGCCAGTGTACACATCGAACTGCTCGCTAAATGCCCAGTAGCATTTAGTAACCTGGTCACTAGCGTAGCGTCTCTGGATAACATAAGAAAAGAAAATATTATTATCGATCAGAGTAGAATTATATGTAAGATGAAATACATTATACGCGTGGATATACCTTCCCGCGTGTCCAGCATAAACCAAACGTAGGCATGTCGATGCGATCAACGGGATCTTCCAGCTCGTGTATAGGGAATCCCTCGGCAATAGAAACATCTGGTCGTCCAATAGAGAACCTCTCCCATGACCACAACTGTAAGAATAAAGGACAACCTAACAGGGCTGCCCCCTTCGTCACAAGCTTGCAACCGTTGCACAACCCTCGGTACGTAGCCGCTAATATCGCAGAGCCCCAACTCCTCGGTGTGATCTGCTCAGGACCTGAGCATCGGCGATCTCCATTGCAATAGGAATGTACCGCGCGCTTACGCTCCAACCATGGTTATCAGTGAACATCACCTTCCCTAGAAGACACAATAGATACGCCTCCAGACTCCTAGTGACCTGAGTAGCATTGAGGGGGACATACTCAAAACCAGGAAACTTTTGTATCTGCATGGAGAAAATAAAATATGTTAGTAAATGGAAGAGTTAATACACGCGGTACGTATAAAACATGTAAATTCACCTGAAAATTGAGCAACCAATCAAGCTTTGGTCCATGAGTGTCGGACGGAAATTCAAAATCGGGAACAAATTGATAAAGACCGTGGAACCGCTGTGCCATAGCCACGTCCCAATTAGGCGGTATATCCAAGGGTCCAATGGCATGGCCTGCGAGAGGAAGTCCACACAGCATGGACACATCCTCCAGAGTAGGAGCCATCTCTCCCCATCGGAAGTTAAACGTGTGCATCTCTGGCCTCCAACGGTCGACTAGGCACGTGAGAAGAGAAGAGTCAATGGCTACCCGTGAGGAGTCTGCATGTTCCTCAACCAGCCGTGCGAAAGGTAGTAGTCCCGCCCATTTTAACCTGCATATCCACGCGAATTTATTATCAATGAACGATGAATATTTCAGCCTCGTGAAATGAAAATCCACTAGACACATACCTCTGAACCCATTCAGGGTGTATCCGCCAATTATCTTTATGCGTACGAGTAATGAGAGGATCCATCTTGCCATTCTCATGCCATATCCTCGCACGATGTTTTTTATCAATGTCATCACTAAGCAACCCGGCCATCCCTGCAGAAATCAAGACATAGCGCGCAAAACAAATATAGTTGCATAGTGAATACAAATTTTATAACATAGTTCCACACTTAATATAAAGTACCATAGTGAATACAAATTTATAACATAGTTCCACACATAATATAAAGTACCATACTGAATACAAATTTATAACATAGTTTCACACATAATATAAAGTACCATACTGAATACAAATTTATAACATAGTTCCACACATAATATAAAGTACCATACTGAATACAAATTTATAACATAGTTCCACACATAATATAAAGTACCATACTTAATACAAATTTATAACATAGTTCCACACATAATATAAAGTACCATACTGAATACAAATTTATAACATAGTTCCACACATAATATAAATTTAACAACAGTCTAGTTTCTTCCTCTCCATCCTCGTCCTCTTCGTCCCCGGTTGCCGCGTGCGCGGCCAATGCCTCTAGTGGTGACATAAACGGGACAGTCAGGATCCCTATGGCCAAATTGATTGCATAGAATACATTGCCTAATTGGACGTCCCGCCTCAGATTCATCCATATCATTCCTAATTATTTGACTCTGACGTCTACCTCTACTGGTACGCATAAGTCCTGGAGATGGAATATACTGTCTTTCCCCGTGCGTAAAGGTGTTGAAGTTACCCATGGACCGAAATCCCATCATCTCACCTGTCCAAGTATTAAGGACAGACTCTTTCAAATAATATGGAGACACGAATGATATTGCATCCAACCCTATTTTCCCACAAGCAGCCAGTACATGTGAGCACGGGAGGTGGAGCAACTTTGGTTTGTTGCACGTGCACTGGCATGTTGGTCTCACCTCATTACCTATTGTCACCTCATGTGTCCTCATCTCATTTGCACATCCGAACTTGTTGTTAGCTAAGCGAACTTCGAACCTTCTCTGCTGATTCCTATGGATAGTACTTGGTGTGACCTAGCTTTTTCCATCTTGTCATCCATGTACTTCATAATTTTTTCACAGTAACGTGTGTTCGGGTGGTGCAATATATGATTCTGAGCTCTTTCACGTCTTTCTCTAAAATACTTCACAGTGCCATAGAAAATACCCTCAACGACAGCGGTTAGTGGCAAAGCCCGGTTTCCTCTTAACACAAAATTATATGTTTCAGCCAGGTTGGTAGTCATGACACCGTATCTTGCTCCATGTGTATCGTGCAGCAATGACCACCTCTCTATAGGCTCGTGTTCTATCCACTGCTCGAATGTTTTGATCTTTCTACCAAGTCTCCGCCTTGTACCAGGCGGGTCAAATCCTGGCAAGTCACACAGCCCAACAGGTTCATCCTCCAGTACCGCTGTTCCAGTTGCTAAATTTGCAGCTACTGCCTCTGCATGTGCCGCTACCGCTGCTGCTCGAGCTCTCCTCCTGTCAGCAACATGTCTCTGAGTGCACGTATTAAGTCTAGCACGTATCAGATTGTACTTCCATGCTTGGTTCTGTTTGCAGAGTTTTTTGAATAAATTCATCAGGTTCTTATTTCTGAACTGCGAGAAAAAATTAGCTCCCAGATGGCGCATGCACCAACGACTCTGCAAGTCCTGCCAGGGAGCTGGTTCATCAGGAACTGGGTTTGTCAATGTCTTTATCGCACTGAGTATACCTGCATGTCTATCATGAAGGACGCACACATTGGGTGTGTTCTTCACAACTGCTATTTTCAGCTGCCTGAAGAACCAAGTCCAACTGTCAATATTCTCGCTCTCCACAAAAGCAAATGCAAGCGGCACCACCTGATTGTTGCCATCTGTACCAATGGCGGTGAGTATCTGCCCCCTATACTTGCCTGTCAGAAATGTCCCATCAACGCAGATAACCGGCCGACAGTGGCGGAATGCTTCGATGCACACACCGAAAGAGAAAAACAGACGATGCAACACCCTCACAGTTGGGAACTCAGGCATGACGAAGTCTTGCATGTCGATATAGGTGCCTGGATTACGTTCCTGGGTTGCGTACAGGAGCCTAACAATACAGTCATATGCATCAAAGTACGAACCAAATCTGCTCTCAAGCGTCCTGTGCTTAGCCCTCCAAGCATTACCATACGAAATTTCATACTGGAACCTCAGAAAAACTTTATGCTGGATTGCCCTCACTTCCATTGATTTGGTTTCGACTATCTCGCTGTAAAACAGCCGAGCAATAAGCATGGAAGAAAGGTTACCATGATCTTGAGGAATGCTTGTATTAACACACGTATGATGCACTAAGTCACTTATGACCAATTAATATCATTCGGAAGGTAACCGTGCACCCTCCCGGGACAATCGATTACCTTGCATTCCATTGTCAAGTATTTCTGACTGGACACTTTGGTTCTCAAAAATCTTTGTGTAGACATTGCCCACTGAATGATTGCATCCTTCATAGCTTCTTTATTGGGATAAACGGCACCGGTTGAAATATTGTTCTGGTGATACTGAAATGCGGAATCATGACCGTCATTCACGATCATTGAGGAAGAGTAGTCCCGATTCCACTCATTGGGAATAGGCACCTCCTCCGGGTTCTCGTCTTCATCAGAACCATCTGAATCATCAGCAAGATCACTATCACCATCTACGTCCTCATCTGCCATCATGTTCTGCATGTGACCATCAACCTCGTCACCATCTGCATCGCCACTCTCATTACCATCGGTACCATCTCCTCCTCCTGCATGACTATTCTGCCCTGTTTCATAGCCATCTCCCCCGATATTTGACAGATCATAACCTTCACTACTCTCCCCAGCTTCATAAGGTACCTCGCCTTCAGGACCGATAACCTCCTTAAGTACGACGGTCAATAGGGCAACAGGATTAACGTCCCTTTTTTGGCATCCTTCTATCCAGCCGAACCACTGACTATCCCGCTCTATGGGTCTCAAATACCATTGCAAATTTATTTTTGACCGGGTCCATAATGCCTCGACACGGACTGTGTGTGTATCAGTATTGAGGCTAAAACTTAGCGCCAACCAATCTTTCAACTGCCTAACAGACCATGTTTTAGGGTCTTGTAGTGGTACATCCATGTATGCAAACTCGCTAAGATCAACTCCACTCTCTGTTTGCAGAACATTACCAGGCCCATAACAAAAAGTGAATTTCACTATTTCGGACATTACTGCTGACCTATAAAATTTTCAACATCATTAAGAATATTCAATATATATTGTTACTACATATTTCCGAATATCCAAAAAATAATACTACACAATATTATTAGTACATATCTGCGTGCGTACTAATTTTTATTCACGCATCTATTAATTAACTAAATATGCACACATCAGCGAACTATTATTCGCACATCACTACCGCAAATCATTACAACATTTGCCCGCGTCTGAAAAATTATATACGAACAAACAAAAACTGAGAAATGTCGGCGGATTCTTATCCTTGAAGCGTGCTTCTACCGACCGCGTGAAGTCACCGACACAGCAACAGCTAGCAGTCCACCACCGTCACCACCACCACCACCATTACATGAACTCATGCCACCACCATCACACAATCCACCATCAAAACCACCCCCACAAGCAATCAAATCAGGAGATCAAGCCAGCATTACTCTCCCTATCTTCCCTCTAACCGATTTATGGAGAAAAATTGGCAGCAAATCGGTTCAAATGGCCGGATTAATCTGAGTTAGAGCTTGAAGAAGAAGGAGGGCAAGGAAGAACAGAGGAAGAGAAAGGAAGGAGGAAGAAGGAGGCGCGTCGGGGGGCAGATATTCTGCCACTAATCGGGCGCAGCGCAACCGATTGCAGGCGTGGGCCCGCCGTCCCGCCCGACTGCGGCGCGGTGACGTGTTCCGCCCAATAATCGGGTAACGCGTGGCCGATTAGGCCCTATCGGCAGGGGCGGAGCCGACTGGTTCCTGCCGGCAGGCTGGTGCCCGATTGGATCCTAGATTCCAAATTGTTTTCAATCGCGTATTATTCCTCGAATTAATGATTAAAAACGTATTATTTAAAAAAAATTGCCGTTAGTTGCACTAGCACAAGACTTGTCTCCAGTCACTGCCAGCTTCTTCCGTGTCCTCGACACCGCCTTCATCACGCCGTCCGGCCTGCCGCTGCCGCTCTCCTTCCTCCCGCTCACCTTCCTCCACCTGCAATGGATCAACTCCCCGCCCGTCGAGCGCCTCTTCTTCTACCGCCGCGACGACGACGACACCACCGATCGCGACCAGCTCGTGTCCAGCCTCAAGGCCTCGCTCTCCACGGCTCTCCACGCCTTTGTCCCGCTCGCCGGCCACCTTTGCATTGTCACCCCCGGCACGAACGCGCCCGCGCGCTACGACATCTTCTATGAGCACGAAGACGGTCTCGCCTTCACACTCGCCGAGCTCAACGGCGCCAAACTCGCGTCTGACCACCGCCCCAGGCAGGTCGCCGAGGTAGCCCGCCTCGTCCCGCGACTCCACACAGTCGACGGCTCTGGGGCAGCGCTCCTCGCCGTGCTAGCCACCGTGCTTTCC
>JAPCYS010000498.1:0-34614 GCA_028641055.1 Alopecurus myosuroides
AAGAGTGATGGCTTGCCTCCTCCTCCCCCTCTGCCAGCGCCAATGCCAATGTGCAGCCTACTCGCGCACCCGCTCTCGGCCGCCAGTGTACCCGAGAAGAGAGAATGTGAACCAGGTGGCTTTAGGAGCCAACCAAAACTTCAACAATGAGAGATACCGCAACAACAACAACAACTACAACCGCAACAACAACAACAACAGAGGCAACAACAACAACTACCAGGGCAACAACAACAACGGCAACAATGGGGGCAATCGCTCCAATCAGTACCAAGAGCACCATAGCTACATGATCTTCACTTCTGACCAGTCGACAAGCATCACAGCACAGGCGGGCCATGGAGGTCAATGCAGTGATTCCTGCTGTCCCTCACTACATGTATTGGTGTGACCAGGAGATCAGGTGGACCCGAGCAGATCATCCCAAGGTGATGCCCAATCCGGGTAGCTATGCCTTGGTGCTGGATCCTACCTTCCGGGTCCCGAGAAGAATGTGAGGTTCAGCAAGGTGCTAATCGACAACGGCAGCATCAACATTGTGTACAAGGACACACTTGAGAAGCTTGGCCTGGCCGAGAACATGATGCTGCCTAGCAAGACCACCTTTCCATGGCATTGTGCCCGGGATCTCGTGCAACCCGATTGGCCGAGTGTGGATCGATGTGCTATTCGGTACCCGGGAGAACTGCCCACAGAGCGCCTGCAGTTTGAAGTGGTTGATCATCAGCCCCTATCATGCTCTACTCGGCAGGCCTGCTCTGAGCAAGTTCATGGCCTCCACCCATGTTGCATATCTGAAGATGAAGATCCCTGGTCCCAATGGCATCATTACTATCTCTGGAGATTACAAGAAGTCCATGGAGTGTGCCTCTGCTAGCTCCCAGTTGGCGGAGTCGATGGTGATCGCTGCCGAGAAGAAGAAGATGTACGAGGTGGTGGCCATGGCTCAGTCCGCACAAGCTGGCGCACAAGGTGTGCCGAGTACCCAGCACGGTACTGCTTTTCAGGCTGCCAAGGAGACAAAGAAGGTCCAGGTCGACCCCGAGTTCCCCGACCGTGTAGCCATCATTGGCTCCGGGTTGGCGGAGAAATAGGAAAGCGAGCTCATCCACTTCCTCCGTGAGAATCGGGATGTATTCGCCTGGTCCAATGAAGATCTACCAGGAGTCCCGAGGGAGTTGGTTGAGCACTCTTTACATGTGCGTCCTGACGCCAAACCAGTGAAGCAGGCTATGCGCCGCTTCGGAGATGAGAGAAGGAAGGCCATTGGTGACCAGATCACCAAGTTACTGATAAGCAATTTCATCATGGAGGTGCTGCATCCGGATTGGCTAGCCAACCCGGTCATGGTCGAGAAGAAGAAGGAGGATCCCAAGGCTGCCACTGCGTGGCGCATGTGTGTCGACTACACCGACTTGAACAAGGCATGCCCCAAGGATCCTTTCCCGCTACCTCGCATCGATCAGGTGATCGATTCCACTGCTGGTTGTGAACTGTTGTCTTTCATAGATGCCTACTCTGGTTTCACCAGATTGCACTCAACCTGCTGATCAAATAAAGACTGCTTTCATTACCCCGTACGGGGCTTATTGCTATCGTGTCATGTGTTTGGCTTGAGGAATGCGGGTGCAACCTATCAGAGATGCATGCAGAAATGCTTGCACGATCCAGCGGCAAGAATGTGCAGGTGTACGTAGACATTGTCATCAAACGAATAAAACACATACTCTGCTTGCCGACCTGGAGGAAACCTTTGCTAACCTACGCAAGTACAAAATGAAACTGAATCCGAGTAAGTGCACCTTTGGTGTACCGGCTGGAAAGCTACTCGGTTTCTGGTTTCTAGTCGGGGCATTGAAGCCAACCCTTCAAAGATAAAAGCTATTGAGAGCATGTCTTTACCGAGATCACTGAAAGATGCAGAAGTTCACAGGTTGTTTGGCATCTCTGAGCCGTTTTCTGGGTCGAATGGGCGAGAAGGCCCTGCCTCTGTACCAACTGATGAAGAAAAGTGACAAGTTTGTCTGGACTCCGCAAGCGGACGTGGCATTCAATGAGCTGAAAGCAATGCTGGCTAGTGCTCCCATCTTGGCTAGTCCGCTACCCAAGGAGCCAATGCTGCTGTACATTGCTGCGACTAACCGAGTCAGCGTGTGATTGTGGTGGAACGAGAAGAAGAAGGCAAGAGTGTGCAGCGCCCAGTATATTATCTCAGTGAGGTGCTGTCCAGCTCCAAGCAAAACTATCCGCATTACCAGAAGATGACATATGGTGTGTACCTGGGCGCCAGGAAGCTGAAACATTATTTCCAGGAGCACCCCATCACTGTTGTGAGTTCTGCTCCCATCTCGGACATCATGGGCAACAAGGAGGCGAGTGGCAGAGTAGCCAAGTGGGCGATCGAGCTAGCTGCGTATGCTCCCGCGTATGCGAGAAGAGACGCCATCTCAGATCCTGGCGGAATTTCTTGTGGACTGGGCCGAGGTGCAGTATGAACCTCCTGCTCCAGTTTCCAATTACTGGAAGATGCACTTTGATGGCTCAAAGGTGAAGGAAGGCCTTGGTGCTGGTGTGGTGCTGACGTCACCCAAGCGAGATCAGCTCAAGTATGTTTGCAGATTCACTTCAAGGCTTCCAACAATGTTGCAGAGTACGAGGCAGTGGTGCATGGTTTGCGAGTAGCAAAGGAAGTTGGCGTGCAGCGCATTATATGCTATGGTGATTCAGATCTGGTGGTGCAGCAAGTCTCGGGCACTTGGGATGCTTTGGATGCCAACATGGCATCGTATCGCTTCCTGGTGCAGTCTATGACTGGGTTCTTCGAAGGCTGTGAGTTCCAGCACATTCACCGAGCAGAGAACGAAGCAGCAGATGAGTTATCCAAGTTGGGATCTTCTCGGCAATCCATCCCGGCGGGAATCGCCTTGGAGCATTTGAGGAAGCCATCCATCAAGCCTTCTCCCAACTCGGAGTCTATATTCGTTCCTTCTCTGCCAAGTGAGGAATCTGATCCCATGGAGATTGACTGGGAGAGTGCTTCAGGAAACCCGGGGACTGCCGTCCTCTACTCGGGGACTGCCACTCCCTACTCGGGGACTGCCGTTCCCTACTCGGGGACTGCCACTCCACGCTCGGGGACTGCCACTCCTTACTCGGGGACTGCCACTCCATACTCGGGGACTGCCGTCCTTAACCCGAGGCTGTCGCCATTGAGGAGGTCCTTGCCAATCGATCAGGGCTACAGAGAAGCGCTCCTACTCCTCCTGAGCAACCACAAGAGCTGTCCCAATGGAACTGGACGAACCAGTGTTTCCCACACGGGAGACACCGAGTTGGGCTATGCCCATATTATCCTTTCTAAGGGACGGCACTTTACCTGAAGATGAGGTGACTGCGAGGCAGATTCAGAGAAGATCCAAGGGCTACACTATTGTCCGAGATGTGCTGCACAAGAGAAGTGCCACTAGCGTGCTGCAGCGTTGTGTGGATCCAGCAGAAGGAGAAGAAATCCTGATAGAGATACACCAGGAGAATGCGGGCACCATGCCTCTTCTCGGGCGCTGGTCCAGAAGCTTTCCGGCATGGCTTCTACTGGCTCACAGCACTGCAGCAAGCTGAGGATATCGTGAGGAAGTGCACTGGCTGCCAGTTGTTCGCAAGTAAGATTCACATGCCTGCTTCCGAGTTGAAAACAATTCCTATCACCTGGCCATTTGCTGTTTGGTGTTTGGACATGGTTGGGCCCTTCCAGCCGGCTAGAGGCAACATGACTCACATCTTGGTCATGGTGGACAAGTTCACCAAGTGGATTGAAGTGAAACCTATTCGGAGGTGATGGGGCCACAGCTGTGAAATTCGTGAAGGATATAATCCTGAGATATGGTTACCCGCACAGTATCATCACCGACAACGGCACAAACTTTGCTGAGGGCAATGGTGCGGTTTTGCAGAGATAAGCATATCCGACTAGACGTTGCGTCAGTCGCGCACCTGCTTCCAATGGCAAGTTGAAAAGAGCAAATGGCATGGTACTGGCAGGCATAAAGCCAAGGCTGATGGAGCCGCTGCTGAAAACACCTGGGTGTTGGTTAGACGAGTTGCCAGCGGTGTTGTGGAGTCTAAGGACTACCCCTAACCGGTCAACCGGCTACACGCCTTCTTCTTGGTATACGGGGCTGAGGCCATGTTGCCAATAGACTTAGAGCATGACTCCCCCCGAGTAGCCCTCTACACTGAGGTGGAGGCGAGAGAAGCTCGAGAAGACAACGTTTGACCTGCTTGAAGAAGCAAGAGAGCTGACTCTGTCACGTTCGGCTATCTACCAGCAAAACCTGCGGCGTTATCATAGCCGAAAGGTGAACCCAAGGGTTTTCCGAGAAGGAGACATGGTCCTTAGGCTTGTGCAGCGCACAGCCGGTGCACAAGTTGTCTCCTCCATGGGAAGGGCCTTTCATTGTGAGCAAAGCGCTGCACAACGATGCTTACTATCTTGTAGATGTGCGCCCACCACAGGCGAACAGGGCTGATAAATCTGGAGAGGAAACCAAGCGCCCTTGGAATGTAGCTCTACTTCCGTCGTTTTCATGCAAAATGTGTATGTACCCTCTTATCCGAGTTGAAATTCTACTCTGCAATCTGAAATTGTTCTCGGGGACTGCCCTCGTCCAAAATTGCTCTAAGTGTTTTACTCGGCTTTACCTTTTGTCTATTCGGTTGCTCTACTTCAAAATTCAAAGGTACATTGAGTACTGTGTTTAAACCTACATGCCAACTCTTCGACTTTGCTGCTGTCCGAAACCCGGCTTCATGGCAAGCAAGAGAACAAGCAAAAGGTCCATGAGCACAAGAAAAATTACTAAGGAAAGGAAGAGTGCAGGAACCGAGTAGGGTGTTGTTATTACTGTTCTGTGACTTGTCTTTTCGGCTAAGTGGTGGGCTGCGTTACTATGATTGTTTCTAAGCGGCTAAGTATTTGCAGCTCTACTCTTTAACTCTTGTGACTCGAATACAAAAAAGCAACAAGTTGCGGGTAGAGCAGAGATGAAAATAGGGTGAATAAGAAACGCAACTCGGGGACTCGCATGATAACGCAACTCGGCATTCAGCCCAGGTTGAACAAATTGATTAAATTGGAAATAACAAAAGTGGGAATAAAATTGAGTAGCAACGGAATAAAATAGTCTGATACATCTGCTCCCGGCATCCCGGGGATCTGATAAGAGTTTAAGTAAGAAATTTGCAGGATGAAATCAAAGTCAGGTTGATGGGGCGTTCTCGGTGCTCGCCTGGGTTGCTTCGCCTTCCTCAGTGGCCTTGGTGGCATCCGCCTCTGCGCTGGCATCAGTCTTCGCTTGCTCGGCGTCAGGCTCGGTGGCGAGCTGCTCAGAGGTAGCGGTGGCCACCGAGATGGGCGCCGTCGCGGAAGCAGAGCCAGTCTCAGGGGCGTGGGTGCGCACCGTGTCGTCGAGTGCAGCTCCTGATGAAGTGCCGAAGTCGAGGCGGCTGTGTCGATCTCCTCCATCTCTTCGTCGCTACTCGCGATGACGGCAGCCTTCCCCTTGCTCTGGGGAGAATCGAAGAAGCCCGATTCCAGCTCGGAGTCTGTCTCTTCATCCGCGTCCTCGTCCTCCTCCACCTCGGTGTCGGGTTCGGTGGGGCCGTCGATGAAGGTGGCAGTGTCCGCGCACTCGGCAACCTCATACGCAATGAGTTTGCGCTTGGTCACGCAGCTGGGATCCATCTCCCACTTGGAATTGGCGCGCTTCCCGCGGATGACCTGCATGTTCAGGTTCTCGTACCAAGAGGCGACGCAGAGCAGCATCAAATCAGCGCCCGCCCGAGCTCCCGAGGCGCGCCACTTCTTCAATTCAGCCTTCACATTATGCAGCTTCAGAGCAAGGCCATCAATGGTTGTCGGCGCGGAATCTTCAGCCAGAATAGCTTGGAGCTCGAAGCCGACGCGCACCAGATCGGTGCCCACGCCGGCTAGGCGTTCAAAGTGCCCTCGCATCACCAGCAGGCTGTCCTCGATCTCGGCTCTGGTATCCGCGTCCTCGCCCTTCTCAATGCGAGCTGCTCGGGCCTTGGCCAAAGCAGGCGCGCAAGCGGACACGAGATCAGGGAAGATTTCTGCATAAAAGCAAGTGAGAAATTCAGTCACAGGATCAGAGAAGAGGCAGAACCGAGAAGAAGAGATGCAGAAAGAAGGAAACTTACTGTGAAGCTCGTGGCGCAGCTGCTGCAACTGGGTTTTCCATTGCTCCTCATTGGAAATGTGCTTCTCCTCGAGCGAGCGAAGTCCGTCCAACTGAGTGCAGTACCCAGCATTGGCCTTTTTCAGCGTTTCGCGCTCCTGCTCGAGGGCCTTTATCTTGGCATTGAAGGATGTCGGCTTTTGCCTTCTCGGCGATGGCTCTGTCCCTCTCGTCACCAAGCTTGACAGCATCCTGGAGTGCCTCCCGCAGCTGGAGTTGCAACGTCTCCATCTCGGTAGTGTGTGTACTCTGCAGAGCTGCAGACTGGCTTATTAGTCGCACCTCAACCTCTGCAGGTTTGAGGCAATCTTGATGCTCTAGGACAAACTTCTTATGATCTTCTGAAAAGAGCAAAGCACGGTTAGCAGAGAAGCAAAGGAAGAAACAGGCAAAGGCAAACCGAGTAGACAGAGGTTTACCTTCAAGCTTCTTGATGGTGGTCTCGGCATTCGCAACAAAGGCACGGCAGTTGTCGTGCTCGTCAGCCAGGGCCTTCAGTTTCCCTGCAGAGTAGAGATGGTTAATGCAAAAAGCGATAGCGGGCGTAAACAAAAAACGCAAGAACCGCGTAAGCGAGAAGCACACCTTCCACCTCGGACAGCCTCATGGTACTGTTCATGACTTCCTTGTCGGCTTCCTCGGCAATCACCTTCTCCTTCTCAAGGGCGGCAATACGCCTCTTGGCAATGGCGTGGTTCCAGAGAGTTGGCGGTGCAGATGGGTCCGCTTCAGTACACTATTCTGAAAAGCAAAAGAAACAAGTGTCAGGCAAAAGTGTTTGAGATTCCACCCGAGAAGGCGGCTACTCGGAGGAGTGTCTGCCTACTCGGCCAGAATCTCGGGGACTGGGTGATGGATAAGGAAAAGAGGAAGAGAAGAAAAGAAGCGAAGATGCAACTCGGAAAAGATAAGTTAAGGCTTACCGCGTAGGACTGCTCGAGATCTTCTGCGTTCTTGCGGTGCACGAACATCTTGGCAGCCAGAGTTGCAGAGGTGGTCGAGACGGTCATGGGTTTGTAACCCAAGTCCACCTTATTCCAGTCCTGGCGCATGTGGTCGATGTCGCCTAAATCGGTGCCGTTCCAGTTGGGGTTGCCGAGAATCTTGCTATCCCATTTAGCATCGATAAAGCCAATGAGGTCGAGAACTTGCTCGAGGCTCTGGGATGTTATTTCTTGGTCTTGAGCTCCCCGAGAAGCAATGGAGACGGGGGCCGGGGGCATGGAGTCCGTCGCCACGGCCTTCCTTCCTCTTGTGAGAGCAATCTTCCGGTCCTCGACGGAAAGGCCAATCTGGCGCTGTTGGCTGACCTTCACCATATAATCCGGGTAGAGGGCCTGATCGGCTACAGTAGCGACGGCAGGAACTGCACTGGGGTTGCGGATAACCAGTTGCTTGGACTGGCCAGCTGAGTCGACGGCGGCTTGTCGGCAGCCTTCTTCTTTGATGTCTCTTTCTGAGCAGGTGGCTTCCCGGAAGGCTTCTCGGACTTCTGAGTCTCGGTGTCCTTCTTCTCGGCTGCCCTCTTCTCGACTGCCTTCAGAGCGTCTAGGGCTTGGGCTTGCTTCCTGGTTACTCGCCCGGCAGGAGGGCTGGTTGCGTCCTTGGTCTGTGGCACCAAGGAGGAATCTGGCGGTGCAGAGCCTTGATCAATGGGTGGTACCACGGACCCACCACTTCCTGCAGCATCTGGTTGCGCACTACTTTGTGCAGCACCGGCTGCGCACTGCTCAGGGATACTCCTCAGGTCATCATATCTTCTACCCGCTGCTCGGCAGCGGATTCTCTTGTCCGGCAGCGTCTGTGGCTGGCTGCTCCTGTTCTGCTCCTGGCCTCGACGGCGGCATCGTGGTGCATTCTGCATCTGATCTTGGTTCCCCTCGGCGGTGTCGGCCGGAGGGGAAGGTGGTTTCTCCTGATGAGGCATCCTGCGGTTTGGCTCAGCGTTCTGGGCATCAGTACCCTCTGTTGATGCATTGGCGGCATTGTTCTCGTCGCCATCGAGGTCGATTAGCTTGTCGACATCAATGGTGGTCTTTTTCTGAGTCTCGCTGGATGCCAGAGCGGCATCCGCGTTCAAGGGGCTCTGAAAGAGAAATTGGAATCAAAGATAAGAAAAGGGCAGAGGAAAACAAGAGAAAACAATGAAGCAAAGAATTGGGAAGCAACCGAGAAGAGCAGGATAAACTGAAACATGCAACCGAGAAAAAAACTTACGCGGGGTGGAGGAAAGTATTCGCCTTGGTCTCTTCACGACCTTCTTGGTCGTCTTCTCGGTCAACTTCTTCTTCTTGGCGGGGGCTCTACGGCACCGCTGCCAGTCCGCTTGCGAGTAGCGGGTGCAGCGACAGAAAGAGGATTGACCTCAAGGGCTCTATCGCCCTCATTCTCGTCCTCGTCCTCATTCTCGTTCTCCTCATCAACATCGTCTGCGGATTCAGGAAAAGAAGAGGAGCGAATCAGAAACAGCAAACAATGGATTAGTGCTTGTCGCAAACAAGTAAAGTAAGCGCACCGTTACCTTCGAGTTCATCCTCAGTCCAGTCACGGAGAGATGTTTCGGCAGGCTGCTTCTCGGTCGAGGGGGAGTGAGGGAGATTGATCTGATCCACGGCATCGAGGGAAGCCTGGTCATCTTCTCCTCGGTCATCGGACCAATTGTCCTCAAAACGCTCACAGCTCTCAGCTAGCTGGCGGTCAAGGAGCTGAAAGACAGAAACGCAAATTAGCCGAGTAGCGAGAAAGCACTCTACCCGGATGGGCGTGCAAACACAAAGCACACTAACCCTAGGGAAATCTGCTAAGTGTCCTACTCGGCAAAGCGTGCAAACAACAAGCATATCAAGCCTAAGTATGTCTCCTGAGTATCCTACTCGACAAGGCGTGCAAACATCAAGCATACTAAGCCTAGGCAGGTCGATAGAATAATCTACTCGGTACAGAAGGTAATTGCTAGTTACTGCCAAGAGAGAAGATTTTCTAGTCGGATGGCATATGTTGAGAGCGGAACAAGTAGAACGTACCCGGGGGATCGGCTTCGTGCGACTGAAAGGGGTGAACCCGTACTCCCAGTTCGTCAGGGAGGCTCGTGGTCAGGATCGACCTTGCGTGATCGGCGACCTCCGCGTCGCTGAGCTCGAGTGTGGTCGTGCGGGTGCAGTCGCGAGGGCCTCCCAGATAGCACATTGGATGGGAGCGCCGCTGCAGCGGCAGCACGCGATTCTTGATCCAGCAAGCGACGGGATCGTCGCTCCTAAGCCCTTGGCCGATGAGGTAGGCGAGCTGCTCCTCCATCTGTATCGCGTTGCGGTTGTTGGACGGCTTCGTCTTCCAATTCTGCCCGGTTGGAGCTCGGTTGCTCCACGCGGGCAGATTGATGCGATCTTCAATCGGTCCCCCCTCCGTGGCGGCGATGTTCTTCACGTAGAGGAACGATTTCTGCCACATGCGGACGGAATCCAACCCCTTGATGCGAGGATGGTTGGTTCCCGCCCGCTGCAGCATCATGGCGCTGCCGGTGTCGGTTACCCGACTGCTACCGGCCGCGCCGTCCTTTTTCCCCTTACTCTGCTGACGGAGGTGAAAATACTTCAGCCAAGTCTCCACCGTGGGGCGGACGCCTAGAAAGGCCTCGCACACCACGGTGTGATAGGCTAGGAAGACAATGGCGTTTGGTGGGAGGTGGTGCATCTGGACACCGAAGTGATCCAGGAAGGAGCGCAGGAAGTCCGATGCCGGCAAGCCGAATCCTCGCGCGAAGTGCGCGAGGAAAACGACACGCTCGCCCTCCCGCGGGGCCGGAACGAGCTCACCGTCGGACGGCCGGCACTGAACACCGGGAGGAACCCTCCGGGTGTTCACGAGCCAGGCGCAGTCATCAACGGTGACGTGCGAACCAGCCCAGCCGGCGCGAGCAGCCATGGCAAGGGGAGCGCGGATAGCGGAAAGTTGGAGAGTTTGGGTGGAGGAAACGAATCCGATGCGGCGCAAGGAGTTGCGCGGCGGCGGAGAGCTCGACGGCGAAGAAGAAACAGGGGAGAGAAGAGGGAAAGCACGGAGGAGGAAGAAGGGGAAGTTACCGGTGGGGGTATTTATACCCTCGCCTCAGGCTACCGTTACCATCGGGTAGTGGGATCAATCGTGGCGTGTGGTGGGGCCTGTGGCCGGCTAGAAACGCACGTACGCGCGAGGCGCGCGCGTAACGGCCGCAGCAGATCCCACTACCAGATCGTGGCCAATTACTGCGCGTGATGGGACATAACGAGCCAGTGGGCCCGCCCCGTGAAAACTGGGCGCGTGGCATGTCGTGTCGTGGCAGCGAAACGACGGGGTCGGGATGCTTGACACGCGTCCAGTCGCAGCACGGAGGGCTGGATGTGCTCTGCGCTGCGAGACGCCAGAGGAGAAATTCTCTAAGTCCTTTTACTCGGGCGCAGAGTAGAAAGCAGCTGCTATTCGGAAGACAGGAAACTCAAGGTACTTTCTAGAACTACTCGGAAGTTTTTACTCGGCATCTTGAGGTCCAAGGGCTATGTTGCAAAGTTGGTTTTAAGCTGGCAGAGCCTAGTGAACGAGTTCGCAAGACTCAACCAGCTTCGGGGACTGCTGTCGGGGGGTTACCCCCGAGTAGGGTAAAGGCAAGTGGTAAAGGCGACTTACAGAAGAAAGGTTTGGTCGAGTAGCCGCCTACCCGGTATTTGCTACCCGGTTGACTGCTACTCGGTCTGACCTCAAGATGAAGAGATCAATCAAGTTCTCTCATTCGAGTAGAAGAGTTGGCCCGAGTAGAATTGGCGGGAACCTACTCGGGCCAGAAAGTCAAAGGAGCCGTTCTGACACAGGATCCCGCGTATCCTGGGTCCGTACTTGGCACTATTCGAACTACTGTTCATCTGGGACCGGCCTGCCTGACAGTGACAGCATGGAAGCAGGCCGTGGCAGGATAAGGGGGCCTACTCTGTGTTTGGCACAGTGATACCAGTCTGTCCCCTTGTTTTGCCCAACGACTTTCCAGATGCAGCCAAGATTAGGAACCAAAGCTGTCAGCGGGAACCCGGAAGAAGGACGATGTGCACACTATGTCGACACTTGTCCATGTTTGGACGTATCCGGCTGGGCACCGTGTATATAAGGTGCCCCGCCGCCTCCTGCGTGAGGCATCGCATGCTGGGACACGGAAACCCTAAGTTCTTGACCTAGTTCATCATCTAGAGAGGAGAGTGGCTACTCGGTAGCAAGAACATTGTACTGTGGCTACTCGGTGAGACACAAAATACACAAAGAAAGGCAGGAGTAGGGGTTTTACCTCCTCACGAGGGCCCTGAACCTGGTAGATCGTGTTGTTTGCAGTGTTTACTTCGTACCTCACGCGGCTACTCGTCGCGTGATCCCTCCCCGAGCACCTCCAGCGTCCTTCGTCCCCACATCTTTAGCCATCCCATGGCATCTGCCGTGACACCACCACGACAAGCGAAGGTGCTGGACGGTTGTAGTTTTGAAGTGGGTAGAACTCGTCGGGGCTAACACTCGGTGAGAACCATCCGGTATACGGGCGTCCTTCACAGAAAAACCAACAGCGTCAAATTCAACAGTAATGGGATTCTCACGAGTAAGACGACAAACAGAAACAGTTGGTGACTAAGTTAGGAGAGACAAGAACATTAGACATGGTAATAGGGGTGGATGTAGAAGGAAAAGACCTATGAACGACATTGTAATGGGTAAGGAGGAACCGTTTCCGACGGTGATACGACTAGAAGTGAACTGGAGTGGAAGACGTAAGGTTACCGGGGTGTGATGTCATATGCGGTGGCGCCAGTGTCCATGTGCCTGTCGCCGCCGCCGTAGGTGCTCGGGGGCGTTGCCGAGTGCAGCGCGGCGAGTAGGGCGGGATCCCACGGAGGCGGCGCCTGGGCGGTCCCCGCCGTATGGTGGCGCGGCGTCGTAGCCACCCGCGTCCGGGAGCGCGAAAGGCCAGGTAAGGGGCGGCAGGAGGCGCGACGCCGGGGGCTGGGTACGTGGCGCCGTAGGGCGCAGCTGCAGGCCCGGCGAGGTACACCTGGTGGCTCGACGGGTGGGACCCGAAGAGGCTCGGCGCGGATGCCCTAGGCACCGTCATGGAGTAGGCGTGGACGACGCCCATCCAAGGGTTGGCGCCGTAGGACCATGACGGGGTGGGATCATGCGGACGGGGCGCCCCCGGTCGCTTGGCCACTGTTGGGTGCCTGCTGCTGCTGCGGCTTGCGGCCACCTTGGCGGGCCATAGCGCCTGCCCTGCTGCGGTTGGGTGGCAGCAGGAGGGCGGTGTAGTACCCGGGCGACGGAGGGGGCTGCTGCGGCCGTGGTGCGGGCGGGGCGGTCGACGGCAGTGCGCCACGAGAGGTGCCGGCGGCGAGGTCCTGATGCTGCACGCGTTTCTTCACCCCTTTCATCCGGCGTTCTTCCAACTTCAGGTATGCAACGAACTTGGGGAAGGAGGGATCCGCCATCAAGGTGAGGTTGCCGGCGGCGTTGCCGAAGTCCTCATTGAGGCCGTCCATGAGTGTGCTGAGGAGGAGCTCGTCGTCGATCTTGGCGCTAACGTCGTGCAGCTCATCCGCTAACTGCTTGAGGCGGCAACAATACTCCTCGATGGACTTGTCGTCCTGGTGGCAGTCGAAGAATTCCTCTTGCAAGAAGACGCGGCGCTGGAGCTTGTTGTCGGTGAAGAGGCTGTTGAGCTTGAGCCATACAGCGCGTGCGTCATCACCATCGCTGACGACGGTGTGAAACAAGTGTCACAAGATGGTGGTGAAGAACCAGGGATGAACGTGGTGTCGATCGCGGTCCACTCGGAGTCGTCCAGCATGGCGAGGGGAGCCGTCAATGTGATCCACGAGGTTCTCTTCACGGAAGAGGAGGGAGAGGTACATCTTCCAGGTGTAGTTGGAGGAGTTGCTGGTGTCGAGGGTCATGGGGACGCGATCCTGGATGTGGATGTCGCGGATGACGGCAGGGTCGGGGCCGACGAAGGGGTTGGTGCGGCCGGAGGAGACGGACGACGTCATCGGCGCACTCTGTAGGAGGAAGGGGCGGCGGCGCAGGAGGAGGAGGGCGCGGCGGCTAGGGAGAGTCGCGGCTGCGGAGGAGAGAGCAGCGGCGCGGGGGTGTAACGGCGGCGCGGGAGGAGGAGGGCGCGGCGGCTAGTGGTAGGGGCGCGACTGCAGGGGAGAGGGCAGCGGCTAGGGCGGCGGTTGCGGTGGCAGCAGAGGTGCAGCGGCGGCAAGGACGGCGGCTAGGGTTAGGATCGATAATTGCATTGATCGTGCACATAGCACATATATAGCTAGGTACAAGGGGTGTGACTGGGTCTAGTCTCCCAATAAATACAGGGGGAGAGAGACGCTACATGTACACCCTATAAGCCCTAACCTATACACGTATAAACATGTTCAATTGTCTCCACCTTATGGGTTTACACAAGGGAAATATTTTGATCTTTTTAAAATAGCAGTAAAACCGAGTGTCATCACGTGGGTCACAATGCGTGCGGGACCCTTTACATCACCCATTCTTCCTAGGGAGCACACTTTCATGCCATAAGATTAATAAGGATTAATTTCTACACGCCCCCTCCCCTGTTACCCCTAACTGACAATTTATGCTGCTCTCGCCTTTTTCTATCTTATTTTTTAAAAATGCGCTACTAATTTTTACGGCCTTATGCAACAACTATTGAATAATAATTTCTATATAATAATTAAATTAAATAAGATAAGATTTACTAAAAAAAATATGTATCAATCACAGCTACTCATGGGTATTCATCTCATGAAAAAAAAAAGTCCACCTACTCTCACATTTGGAAATAATGATCTACTTTTTACATGGACCACTCGGCCTGTGTCCCACTATTTAGCAAGTTTCGTTGTCCCAACTCAGTTCAACATATTTAGAGCACTATCATATTAATATATACATCAAATAGGTGATATACACACACAAATAAGAGGAGAAACTAGAAAATGCGATAACACGGGGAATATGAGGCATCGGGACCAGTGTTGCAACGAGGAGAATGACAGCAATAGGACAAAATTGAGTTGGTTTGCATCGATTAGAGCAAAGTGGTGCAGATGTTCTTTCAGTCGCTAGCGCCGTGTGTTTTTCTAAATCGTCCGCATTCCTCATCAAAGAGGGTCCTTTCTTAGAAGAGTACAATACGTTGGAGGCCATTGAACTTGTCCTTATAATTCACTTAGGTCACTGTATTCCAAGAATGTGAATTTACGGTCATCGAAGACGCGTTGTTGGCTCAAGTACGGTCCCTGCAGAAGCTACATGTACTCTCTCCGTTTCTTTTTACTCCGCGTATTAGGATTGTCTTAAGTCAAACGTTCTAAAGTTTGACCAAGTTTATATAACAAAATATAAATATTTGAAACATAAAATGAATATAATATGAAAATATATTTCATGATGAATCGTATGATATGGACTTTGTATTGTTAATGTTGATTGTTTTTCCTATAAAATTGGTCAAAGTTTAGGAAGTTTGACTTTTGGCAAATCTAATATGCAGACTAAAAAGAAATGGAGGGAGTACGTATTTACTGACGTGTCTGAATAGGACCCAGGCCATATGGAAGTGGCAGCAGCGTCAGACCCATTTGTGAGTGTTCCCATTTGTGAGTGTTCTAGTAGTGCATTCTTGTCAGTAAAAAGCCCCATATGGTTCTTTTTCTTCTCCTCCCAAATCCCCTGACCCATATGACAGGAAGCACGGTTATGCACTTTGGTGCAGGGCTCTGTTCCGAGGAGTGAAATGCATGCGCTCGCCAAGGACTTAGGGCATCTCTAGCCGTTGCGCCCTCCAGGGACCAAAACGCCGCCGTTTTGGGGCCGCCGCGGCGTCAAACGACGCTAATCTGGAACCTGGGGGGGCAGGCTTCCCAGTCGCTCCCCGAGCCCAAGTTTCGGCCCAAAAAAAACTCGATTTGAAACTCGGCGCATTTCATTGATTTCAGGCAAAGTTCGTACAATTTCGACGCAAATTTAAACTAAAACGCAAATTTAAACTAAAACTAAATTTAAACCTAAACTACTGAAGCCCAAGGCGCTCAGCGATGGCCTGGCTGTAGTCGACGTCGTCGCCGTCGTCGTCGTCGTCGTCGGGGCCGCCGCCGTCGCGGCTGCTCGTTCCCTGTCCGGGGTCGCCGCAGCCGGAGTCGCCCCACCTGCTCACCGCGAGGGCTCGCTGGTACTCGGCCTCCTCGTCAGAGTCGGAGTCGGGGTCGAGGACGACGTAGGCGACGTCCTTCATCGGCGGCGGGGGAGGGACGCGGCGGCGGGCCGCGTTGGCGGCAGCCTCCTGGTCGCGAGCCGCCTTGCGCTGCTCGGCCTTAGCGAGCAGGCGGCGCTGGAACTCCAGCTCCTCGGTGGTGCTCTCCAGCAGGCTCCAGTCCGCGGCGACGTCGTCGACGACGAGTTGGAGCGTGTTGCAGGACAGCTCCTCCGCGGCCTTCAGGTCAGGCCACTCCTCGTCGTCGTCGTCCTCGGTCGCCTCCGTCTTCGGACGGACCGCGCGCTCGAAGCCGGCGTCCTGTCGCTGGCGTGGCTCGCCAATACGCAGGGCGCTGCCGCTGCGCCTGCGGAAAGGCGCGCCGGAGTTCAGAATAGGGGGGGTGAGAGAGAGAGTGGGCCCCGGAGGAGCTCGAGGTGGCTGACGACGAGCCGCCGCCCATCCGCCGCGCGTCCCACGCGGAGTTCTGCCGGGGCGGCATCTCCAGTCGCGGCGCGTTGCCGTCGTGGATGTAGTCCAGCACCCACTCGAGAGTGCGGTGTTGGCCACCCCACCAGCGCCTGCGCCCGTGGCCATTGGAGCGGCCCTCGACGGGGCCGTTGTCGCCCAAGGAAGCGAGCTCCCAGTCGCGGCGCCGCGCGAGTTCTTGCCACCAGAACTCGTCGTGGCGGTCCACCGGTAGGCCTTGGTCCGCCGCTAGGCCTTCGTGCGCCTCGGCGATGGCCCGTCGGAACTCCGCGTCCGTTGACGGGAGCGGAGGCACGGGCACCCCGCCCGCGCTGAGGGCCCAGCGCGGCTGCCCGCCGCCGGAGCTCGGGAGGCGCATCTCCGGCGGGCACGGGTAGCCCGCGCGGTACAGCGCCATCGCCTCGCTCCGGCGAAGGTGGCGGCGGATCCAGCCGTTCAAGGCGGCGGCGCTGTCGTAGTTCGCCATTTTTCCTGGAGGAAGGAGAGCACGGGGGAGAGAGGAGAGCGCCGAGGAAGGAGAGAACAGCGAGGTGGAAGAATGGGGCGGGGCGGCGAGCGGTGGGGCCTTTTGTAGCCTGCCGGGCATTTACTGCGCGCGCGTCCCCTCGCTGCCGCCCGCCACGCCATTACGCCGGCAGCCTTTGAACAGGCGCATGCACTGGGCGGCCGCCAAGCCATAAACGCCGGCAGCCTTTGACCGACGCGGGCGCCGAGAAGATGATCATGGGGGGTTCTGTTCCCGCGTTTATTCGGCGCGTCACTGACAGAGCTGGCCCGCGCAGTTTCGCCCCCCCCCCCCCCTCCAGGCCGAACCCAGCGGGCTGGGTTTGGCCTGGGTGCCGTGGCACGAAATAGCGCCGAAACGGCGCTATTTGGGCTTTTGGGGGGCCGACTGGTGAGGAAACGGCGCTATTCTCCGCTTCCGACGCTAAAAAGGCCGCCTAGGGAGCTCTGGGGGGCGACTGGAGATGCCCTTAGGCTGGGCCACGCTGAGCGCGCCGAAGATGGAATGATGTTGGAGCTGGTGCAGAAGGTGCTCCCCGCAACCCTAGATCGAGCCGCTCGCCCGAGTGGTTGTGGCTGAGCTTGCTCTCGAGCTCGCTGTCGGTGTCCACCACTATGACGTTCCCACGGCAGCGTGCCGACGACGAGCGAGACAGTGAGGCTGGCGTTGTGGTGAAATGTGAGCTTGCTCGTATGCGACGCCGAAGAGTTCACGGACGCACAACTCGATATCTACGGGACGATTCGAATAATGGCACAGGGACTGAATTGACGGCGCCATCCTCCTCGAGAAGGTATAACTCGTGCCATCCACAGACATGCATGTACGCGACCGTGCCGGCGTGCCGTTGCGGTCCTTAACTGTGATCACATCGTTCAAGAGCCGCCAGTACAGGGGCCCGAACCTCCACAACACGACATAGGCAGTAGACCCCCTTCGCCTTGTCCGACGCTGAAGCCACTGACGCCAGGAAAGCCGACTGCAGGGAGATTCTGTGAGGACACTATCGAGTCCGTGGGGCCGTCGAAGGACGGCTAGAGTGTGGCGTTTTCCGCATCGAGGAGCGCGAGGTTGCCGGAGCTCGGCGATCGGGGAGCTCAACGTTGGCGTAAACCCCACGGCCTTCCCATTGGCGTCCTCGGCGGATGTGAGGGCTGTTGAAATTTGGGATGGGCTTTTAGCCCATTATACAATTTCTATTTAATCGCTAAAACCCATGCTGCCATAGCAAGTGGTAGGAGTTTAGTCCCATATTGCTAATTGGGACAGTTTTGCACCAATTTGTAAGGTGAGCTCTCTCCCCACTATTGTGAGTTGGTATGAAGAGAGAGGAGTTGCCTCCGCCGCCCGCTGTGCCGCGGGTTGCGCGAATGAGCCAAGCCGATGGCTTTATTTTTGCAGTCGGAAACGGAGAGTCAACAGACGCGCGCATTTATTTTTTCTATTGCGTCACATTTATTTGGTAACAGCCGCGCGCAGTAAAACGCCGCATTGATTACGTGGTAACGGCTGTAGTAAACGTCAATTTAATTTGTGAGCTGACCGTTCTCCTACCCGGCCGTGCCTATATATTGACATACACACCTCATACGCTCTGCGTCCATTGTCATTCCTCTCTCTGTTGCTGCCACCGGTGATCCCATCCCGTCAATTGTTGGGAATATTCCCTAGAGGCAATCATGTATGATGTAATTCCCAATGTATTCATAAAGTTATTAAGTTGTCCTTTGGTTTGAACATCTGATATATGTCATTGAATATGTGATTCGATTGTGGAACTATGTATTCATGTTGTTCATACTAATTGTCCTTAATCGTTAAGGTTGTGCTGACACACACCCTAGACTAATGTGAGTGTTGGCTGATGACACGGTTCCACTTGTCATGGCATGGTGGTGCCATTCCAACGTTCACGGACTTGGCTAAAGAGTTTAGCAAGTCGGACTGACCCACATTGAGATGCAACGAGCAAGTCGTCATTTGCATGTCTCAATCAATGTAATCCTTAGACCTGAGGTTGTCGCACAATCCGATTTGTGGATCACCGACTTAGGTTCTGTTAAACGCTGCTCTATGACAAGACAGCTATAAAGCCAGAGTTCGGGTCGAATGAGAAGCAAACTGCGTGATGTGGATAATCAAGATGGGGTTTTGCCCCTCCGAATGGAGAGATATTCTCTGGGCCCTCTCGAGTGATATGATTCAGGAAGCATGGCCATGCGCGACTCAGTTAAGTGTTAACTGTGTTTGTTGACTAACAGTTAGTCAGATGAATCATATATCACGGACCGAGAAGAGAGTCGAACTATTTAAGGGATGACGATTTAATCGCCTATAGTTCGACAAGGTATATCGTGAGGCAAAAGGGACTAAGATGAATATCACATTGAAAGGTATGTCGTCATGACTCAATGGGACTTGGGAGTCGGCACGTTCTGCTAGGAGCCGCTACCGATTGATCAATTGGGAGTTGGACTCCAATCGTGTCCAAGTCGCCATGAGCCTGCAGGGTCGCACACTTAAGAGCGGGAGCAAATGTATTGGTCGTTGGACCCCGAACCGGAAATGGACTGAGTTGTGAGTCGGACCACACAGAGGATATGGGCCACGAGTGTTGTGAAGCCCACTACCATTCGCTATATAAAGAGGGGCGCAGGTTGCCCAGCGGGCACGTTACTCCTCTCCCATGCGTTGGGAACCCTAGCCCCACTCAGTCCAGCCGTCGCACCGGACCTAGCAGTACGCCGTCGGAGCTCCTCCTCGTACGTGTGGATACCGGCAGAGGTTCTGTACGTTCAACACTTCGACGTTCGCGGGATCGGATCGGCTGGATTGGATCGTGGACTGCACTGCCCCGACGCACTTCATCGATAATCCGCAACCGCGCGTCTAGTGGTAATCATCGTGGCCTTCTACCTCGGCTAGATCTTGGAAGTACTGCATAGAAAAAAGTTTTGTTTATCTCTACGCGGTCCAACAGTGGTATCAGAGCGGTAGCTTCTGGTATTAGGCCCGAGATCCATACATATGTGATATGTAGTTAGCGTTAGATGTGATCTAATTGCTGTTTTGGTGGTCGGTCTATGAGATAGATCGGTTTTGTACAAGGTTGATTGGATCAATCGTACTCGGGGTTAATGGATTATCTAGTTTTCGTGATCATACTACTAAGGTCGTGAAACAACTTACCCCTACCGGTCGGTTTCCGCCATCAGGGTATACCGTGACACATAAATCCAGTTGTGGGGACCGCCGGCTTCGCCCTGTCGTAGCGGCTTAGATGTCGTTGCGAGTTTCACAACGCCGGTAGATATCGTATCTATGCATAACTTGTTTTTGCAGGAAGTTGTGAATGGTATGGCTTATGTGCATGTGATGTGTGTAATCCATACATGATCTGCGTATCATGTTTTTGTCAGACGGCTGGAGCCTAGGTGCTGTCATTTTATTGTATACCGGCCTGCGTGTCGGATTCTCTATGTAAATTTTCATTTACTAGCTAATGTAGCTTGTTGGAGAACCCGGAAGACAGGCAAATCGATGTACAAGTCGGCTACATGGAGTAAGATGGCACGTGACAAGAGTTGGCACGAGTCGACTTACAAGCTTCGTGGAGATGGAGATCACCATGAAGAGAGCCATACCATTTCACATTATAATTTCTTTATTTGTGTTATTGTTATGTCTCTATTTACCTCTATTTAGATAGTTGGTAGATTTTAATCCCTCAAAGAAGGTCTAGTCGGTCGCCCCGCCAGTGCTGCACCATCACAAGTCGGACATTCTTGGTAGTGGCTCATAAAATTGAGGTGCTACCAATTCTTTCCGGTTAGATGGGTTTGAGTCGGACTCTTACAAGTAGAAGCACTTGGTAATCTAGACGAGTCCATCACAACGGTTGTGGGGCTCGGGGCGAGGTAGGTTGCGAGCCGGGGCATGTGATGCCACCCAACTAAGAGGAGTCGTATTGGATACGATTGGCAAGGTGTTGCCTACCTAGATCACTTGACGGCTAGCGGTGATGCTAAAGCTCACTAGTCGGCTTGCTTATTTAGGATCTTGAATCACTTAGCAACCATCGGAGGGGTGTTGGTTCTATTGGGAGCATAAGTATTAAAACGTTTAATATGCCTGCTCTTTTATGAATACATGTCTTAAGTGTTTTGCATATTTTCTGTTGTAGATCAATGGCACCTAGCAACCTTCCTCAGTTGTCCACTTTTGCGTTGAGGTCAATCCTAGAGAAAGATAATCTTAATGGAACTAATTTCACCAACTGGTATCGTAATCTGAGGATAGTCCTCAAGCATGACAAGAAAGAACATGTTCTAGAAACTCCACTTCCAGAAGAGCCAGATGACGATGCGACTGTCGCAGTCATGAATGCCTACCGTAAGACTAGAGATGAGTCTACGGAAATTAGTTGTCTTATGCTTGCACACATGAAACCGGACTTGCAGCAGCAGTTCGAGAATGTTGAGGCCTACGATATGATCGAAAGCCTCAAAAGTATGTTCCAGGCTTAGGCAAAGACCGAGAGGTATCAAGTCTCTCAAGCTTTGCTGGGCTGTAAGCTTAAAGATGGCGATCCACTGAGTCCGCATGTAATCAAGATGGTTGGTTACATACAGTCTCTGGATCGGCTGGGCTTCCCAATTAACGAAGAGTTCGCTACTGATATAATTCTGAACTCTCTTCCTAGGTGCGTATGGTCCGTTCATTTCGAACTACCACATGCATGGTATAGATAAGAAGATCACTGAATTACATGGGATGCTCAAAACGGCAAAGGCTGATCTCAAGAAAGGCGCCAGTCAAGTGTTGATGGTGCAGAATAAGGCTAAGTTCAAGAAGAGTTCTTGGACTAAGAAGAAGAAGGATAAGTCAGGAGGCAATGCCCATGGCCCTGTCGAGAGCGCTTCCTCAAAGACTAAGTCTTCTCCTACACCCGGAGTCAATTGCTTCTATTGCAAGCAGGATGGCCACTGGAAGAGGAACTGCACCAAGTATTTGGCTGACGGAGCCAAGAGTGGAGGTATGACTTCCGACTCAGGTACACAAGTGTGCAATGTTATACACATTTATCTTGCTGATGCGCCTAATAGTTCTTGGGTATATGATACCGGATCAGTTATTCACATATGCAACTCGTTGCAGGGACTGGTAAGAACTAGGAGCGTGGCAAGAGCAGAGGTTGATATTCGGGTCGGCAACAAGGCGAGAGTCGCTGCGTTGGAAGTCGGCACGATGCAACTTCATTTACCATCAGGATTTTTAATGGAGCTAAATAATTGTTATTATGTTCCAGTGCTTAGTCGAAACATTATTTCCGCCTCATGTTTGATGAGACAAGGTTATGAGTCGAATATTAAGAATAATGGTTCTTCTTTATATTTGAAAGATATGTTTCATGGCTTTGCACCCGTTCAGAACGGGTTATTTACTTTGAATCTTGATAGTGAATCGGTCTATAACATAAATGTTAAAAGGTTGAAACCAAATGATTTGAATATGACTTACTTTTGGCACTGTCGACTTGGTCATATAAGTTGGAAGCGCATGAAGAAGCTCCATGATGATGGACTTCTAACTTCGTTTGACTTAGAGTCATTCGAGACATGTGAATCATGCCTACTAGGCAAAATGACCAAGACACCTTTTGCAAGGAGTTGTGAAAAGGCGTCCGACTTGTTGGAACTAATACATAGTGATGTATGTGGTCCAATGAGCATGACAGCCAGAGGTGGTTATGAGTACTTCATTAGCTTCACTGATGATTTGAGTAGGTATGGATATATCTATTTAATGAAACACAAGTCGGAAGCCTTTGAAAAGTTCAAGGAATTCCATAGTGAGGTACAGAATCAGCTCGGAAAGAAAATAAAGTTTCTACGGTCGGACCGTGGAGGCGAGTACTTGAGCCATGAGTTTGATGACCATCTACAGAGTTGTGGAATAGTTCCTCAACTCACTCCGCCGGGTACACCGCAGAGAAACGGTGTATCGGAACGGAGAAATCGGACCTTGTTGGACATGGTACGATCAATGATGAGTCGGGCAAATCTACCTTTATCATGTTTGGGGTTATTGTCTAGAAACTGCAGCGTTCACACTAAACAGAGTACCATCAAAGTCAGTAGAGAAGACACCACATGAGATGTGGACTGGAAAAAAGCCAAGTTTGTCTTTTCTTAAGATTTGGGGTTGTGAAACATTTGTCAAGCGACTTCAGTCGGACAAGCTCACGCCCAAGTCGGATAAGTGTATTTTCGTGGGGTATCCGAGGGAAACCTTGGGGTACTACTTCTACAACCGGGAAGAGGGCAAAGTTTTTGTCGCTCGGAATGGTGTCTTCCTTGAGAAAGAGTTTCTCAGTCGGGGAGTCAGTGGGAGCACAGTGCAACTCGAAGAAATTCGAGAGGAACCGGCTAGGGGCGAGTCGGCGAACGCCTTGGAGGCTGAGCCGGTCGTGGTACCTACACTGGTAACAGCACCTGAACCACGGAGATCTGCCAGATTACAAAATGCTCGTGATGTTTTACTGTTAGACAGTAATGAGCCGGTAACTTATTCGGAAGCGATGGTGGTATCTGATTCCGAGTCATGGCTTGGAGCCATGAGATCCGAGTTAAGTCCATGGATGAAAACCAAGTTTGGAATTTGGTTGATCTGCCTGACGGTGCAAGACCGTCGAGTGCAAAAGGGTCTTTAAGAAGAAATTGATATGGATGGAATATTTCCGTCTATAAAGCATGACTTGTCGCGAAGGGGTTCCGACAGGTTCAAGGAGTTGACTACGACGAGACCTTCTCGCCCGTAGCGATGCTTAAATCAATTCGGATCATGTTAGCCATAGCAGCCTATTTCGACTATGAGATATGGCAGATGGATGTCAAGACAGCTTTCCTTAATGGAAATTAACTGAGGACGTGTATATGATACAGCCCGAAGGTTTTGTCGATCCAGCTAACGCTGACAAGGTATGCAAACTTCAGAAATCCATTTATGGGTTGAAGCAAGCATCTCGGAGTTGGAATATTTGCTTTGATGAGGTAGTCAAATCGTTTGGCTTCATCAAGAGCGATCATGATTCTTGTTTATACAAGAAGTTTAGTGGGAGCAAAGTAAATTTTCTAATCTTATATGTGGACGACATATTACTGATTGGAAATGATGTCATGATGTTGCAAGAAACCAAAGAGTCATTGGAAAGGAGTTTCTCAATGAATGATTTGGGTGAGGCGACTTACATATTAGGAATCAGGATCTATAGAGATAGATCAAGGCGGCTCATTGGATTGAGTCGGAGTACATATCTGGACAAAGTTTTGAAGAAATTCAAAATGGAAGAGTCTAAGAAGGGATTCTTGCCGATGTCCCATGGCATAAAACTTAGCAAGACTCAGTGTCCTTCGACGAATGATGAGCGAAGTCGGATGAGTGCGATCCCGTATGCTTCGGCAATTGGATCCATCATGTATGCCATGATTTGTACTAGGCCAGATGTTTCCTATGCTCTAAGTGTTACGAGCAGATACCAGGCTGACCCTGGCGAAGCCCACTGGGCAGCGGTTAAAAACATCCTTAAGTACTTGAGAAAGACTAAGGAAATGTTCCTAGTTTATGGAGGCAATGAGGAATTCAGTGTAAAGGGTTACACGGATGCGACTTATCTCACCGACTCAGATGATTCTCGTTCGCAATCTGGATACGTGTTCGTAATGAACGGAGGAGCTGTGAGCTGGAAGAGTTCCAAGCAAGATACGGTGTCTGTATCTACAACAGAGGCTGAGTATATTGCTACCTCGGAGGCGACAAAGGAAGCTGTTTGGATCAGAAACCTCCTGATAGATCTTGGTGTGGTTCAGGGCGCGTCCAATCCTTTGGACGTATATTGTGACAACAATGGTGCTATTGCACAAGCCAAGGAACCTAGACAACACCAGAAGAACAAACATATACTCATGCGTTACCATCTCATTCGCCAGTTTGTCGAACAAGGTGATATCAAGTTATGCAAAGTACACACGGATGCAAACATTGCAGATCCGTTGACAAAGGCGCTACCACAGCCTAAGCATTAGGCGCACACGAGAGGTATGGGAATTAGATGCCTAGGCATATGATGCCAGGATGATTGACTCTAGTGCAAGTGGGAGACTGTTGGGAATATGCCCTAGAGGCAATCATGTATGATGTAATTCTCAATGTATTCATAAAGTTATTAAGTTGTCATTTGGTTTGAACATCTGATATATGTCATTGAATATGTGATTCGATTGTGGAACTATGTATTGATGTTGTTCATACTAATTGTCCTTGGTCGTTAAGGTTGTGCTGGACACAAACCCTTGACTAATGTGAGTGTTGGCTGATGACACGGTTCCACTTGTCATGGGCATGGTGATGTCATTCCAACGTTCACGGACTTGGCTAAAGAGTTTAGCAAGTCGGACTGACCCACATTGAGATGCAACGAGCAAGTCGTCATTTGCATGTCTCAATCAATGTAATCCTTAGACCTGAGGTTGTCGCACAATCCGATTTGTGGATCACCGACTTAGGTTCTGTTAAACACTGCTCTGTGACAAGACAGCTATAAAGCCAGAGTTCGGGTTGAATGAGAAGCAAACTGCGTGATGTGGATAATCAAGATGGGATTTTGCCCCTCCGAATGGAGAGATATTCTCTGGGCCCTCTCGAGTGATATGATTCAGGAAGCATGGCCATGCGCGACTCAGTTAAGTATTAAATGTGTCTGTTGACTAAGAGTTAGTCAGATGAATCATATATCACGGACCGAGAAGAGAGTCGAACTATTTAAGGGATGACGATTTAATCGCCTATAGTTCGACAAGGTATATCGTGAGGCAAAAGGGACTAAGATGAATATCACATTGAATGGTATGTCGTCATGACTCAATGGGACTTGGGAGTCGCCACGTTCTGCTAGGAGCCGCTACCGATTGATCAATTGGGAGTTGGACTCCAATCGTGTCCAAGTCGCCATGAGCCTGCAGGGTCTCACACTTAAGAGCGGGAGGAAATGTATTGGTCGGGTTGGACCCGAACCGGAAATGGACTGAGTTGTGAGTCGGACTCACAGAGGAAATGGGCCACAAGTGTTGTGAAGCCCACTACCATTCACTATATAAAGAGGGGCGCAGGTTGCCCAGCGGGCACGTTACTCCTCTCCCATGCGTTGGGAACCCTAGCCCCACTCAGTCCAGCCGTCGCACCGGACCTAGCAGTACGCCGTCGGAGCTCCTCCTCGTACGTGTGGATACCGGCAGAGGTGTTGTACGTTCAACACTTCGACGTTCGCGGGATCGGATCGGCTGGATCCGATCGTGGACTGCACTGCCCCGACGCGCTTCATCGATAATCCGCAACCGTGCGTCTAGTGGTAATCATCGTGGCCTTCTACCTCGGCTAGATCTTGGAAGTACTGCGCAGGAAAAAGTTATGTTTATCTCTACGCGGTCCAATATCTACCGCGTACACGGCCGACGGGAGAGCAGACCTCCGAAACTCCGCCTCTTTAGATCTTCTACGGGAGAGAGGCGATTAGGTTTTTGGGGAGTGTCTCCTACGCGACTGCTCGCTGCCGTACGTCTACTTCGACTACTACTGCATCGCCGTCATCGTCAACATGTCCACCGAAGTTGAACGCGCTGCTGCTGCTGCCGAGGCCGCCACTCCTGCCACCGAGGCCGCCTCTGCTGCTGCTGCCGCCACCGCTGCTGCAACCGCCGCCGCTGCTGCCGCCTCTACTACGACTACTAACAATTGGCCGACTGCAGCGTATAACACGTTTATCCATGTCCTTATTATTTCCATGTGTGCAATACTAATAGTTTGCTAGATGTATCTACTATAAATCTAGTATGCAGGAACATGGTTAAATATCAGTATGTTTACGTTATGTTCATATTTATACTTGGATTAATTTAATCTGTAAATTTCCTAAATTCTTAACAATCTAAAAATCTAATATGTGTAGGCAATTTTCGATTTGGTTTTGCTATTGCACTGAAACCGGACCCGTTTACGGGGACATACTTTAAGCGTTGGCAGACTAAAACAATCTTATGGCTCAAGGCTATGAACGTGTTCTGGGTCGCCGGTGTCACTCCCACGGAAACGATTACTCCTGAACAGGAGAAGGCGTTTAGGGATGTCATCGTCGTCTTTGTTGGATGCGTACTAAGCATGATCAGAGATAAGTTTGTTGACGCATATTTACATATGCGGGTTGCCAAGGACTTGTGAGAGGCGCTCGAATCCAAATTCGGCGCAACCGATGCTGGCAGCGAGATGTACAGTATAGAGCAGTTCCATGACTACAGAATGGTCGAAAACCATTCTGTATTGGAGCAGGCTCATGAGATGCAGTGCATCGCTAAGGAGTTTGAAATTCTCAAGTGCGTGCTACCGGGCAAGTATGTCGCGGGATGCATAATCGCCAAGCTGCCTAATTCCTGGAGGAACTTTGCCACTACTCTGAAACATCATAGGCGTGAATTCTCAGTAGAGGATGTCATCGGCCATCTGAGTGTTGAGCAGAATTTGAGGGGAAATGACTCGCATGAAAAAGGGAACGAAGAGACTTCTGCGGCCAATATGGTACAGAAGAACTACAACTCCCACAAGAACAAGGCGAGGACTAGTGTCCAGCAGAATACCGACTTCAAGAAGAAGGCTAAGAAGATCTTTAAGAAGAATAAGAAGAAAGATGGCTACTTCACTTGTGGTTCACTGGAACACTGGGCTGTGAAGTGTCCAAAGAAGTACACGAAGGCAGGACAGGATTCCAAATATGTCAACATGATTGTGAGCAACAATGAGAATGGGGCATCTGGGTATGGTAATTTGTTTACTGTATTTTTAGTTTGTCAGTCTACTGATTGGTGGATTGACACAGGTGCAAATATTCATGTGTGTGCTGACATCTCATTGTTTTCTTCTTATAAAGTCACAAGGAACGGGTCCGTATTGATGGGGAACGGCGCAAGTGCTTCTGTACTTGGTGTTGGCACGGTTGATCTGAAATTTACTTCGGGAAGGATCGTGCAGCTCAAGAACGTGCAGCATGTCCCCGCCATCAAGAAGAATCTCGTTAGTGGCTCCCTTCTATGTAGAGAAGGGTTTAAGTTGGTTTTTGAGTCCAATAAAGTAGTTGTAACGAAATATGGACTGTTTGTTGGAAAAGGGTATGAGTGCAGAGGTCTGTTCCACTTTTCTCTCGCTGATTTCTGTAAGAAAGTCGTGAACAATATTCATTCAAGTGTTGATGAAACAGAAGTTTGGCATTCACGTCTTTGTCACGTTGGTTTCAGCTGCATAACGCGGTTAAAAATGAAATTTAATTCCAAGTTTCGGTTTAGCCAAAGGTTCTAAGTGTCATTCGTGTGTGCAAGCAAAACAACCTCGTAAGCTCCATAAGGCTGCGGAGGAGAGACACTTGGCGCCATTAGAACTCATACATTCTGATCTCTGTGAGATGAGTGGTGTGTTGACTAAAGGTGGAAAGAGATACTTCATGACATTAATAGACGATTCCACTAGGTTTTGCTATGTGTATCTGTTACACACTAAAGATGAGGCTATATACTACTATAAAATCTATAAGGCAAAAGTTGAGAATCAACTTGAAAAGAAAATTAAACGAATCCGGTCAGATCGTGGTGGAGAGTATTTCTCTAATGAGTTTGACTCTTTCTGTGCGGAACATGGTATTATTCATGAGAGGACGCCTCCCTATTCATCTCAGTCAAATGGGGTTGCCGAACGGAAAAACCGTACTCTAACAGATTTGGTTAACGTCATGTTAGATACATCGGGTTTATCCAAGGCATGGTGGGGGTGGCTATATTGACATCATATCATGTCTTGATTAAAGTTCCGACAAAAGATAATGAGGTCACTCCCTATGAGCAATGGGAGAAGAGAAAAACAACACTCTCGTACTTACGTACTTTGGGCTGTTTGGCGAAAGTCAATGTGTCGATCCCCAAAAAGCGTAAACTTGGACCAAAAACCGTGGATTGCGTTAATTTGGGATACGCTAAGAATAGCGTTGGCTATAGATTTCTAGTATTGAAATCTGAGGTACCTGACGTGAAGGTCGGTACGGTTATGGAGTCTAAAGATGCTACATTCTTTAAGGATATTTTTCCTATGAGAGATATGCAAAACACTTCTAGACAGGAATCAGAGGAGACTCGTGAGTCTGCCATTCCTATGGAATATTATGAACAAACACATGATGAGAATCCTGAGAAGGATGACGAGGAAACCCTTGGTAGGGACAAGAGACAGAGGACTGCAAAGTTCTTTGGTGATGACTTCCTTGTGTACCTCGAGGATGATACTCCCACTACTATTTCAGAAGCTTATGCATCTCCAGATGCTGACTACTGGAGAGAAGCGGTCCGTAGCGATATGGATTCCATCATGGCTAATGGAACGTGGGAGATCACTGAACGTCCTTATGGTTGTAAACCATTAGGAAGTAAGTGGGTGTTCAAAAAGAAGCTTAGGCCCGATGGTACGATTGAAAAGTACAAGGCTAGACTTGTGGCCAAGGGTTACTCCCAGAAAGAAGATGAAGATTTCTTTGATACTTATTCACATGTGGCCAGACTGACCACCATTCGAGTATTACTCTCGTTGGCAGCCTCACATGGTCTTCTCGTCCATCATATGGATGCTAAGACGGCTTTCCTAAATGGAGAGTTAGACGAGGAAATCTATATGCAACAGCCAGATGGCTTTGTGTTATATGGACAAGAAGGAAAGGTGTGTAAGTTACTGAAATCTTTATATGGGCGGAAACAAGCACCTAAGCAATGGCATGAGAAGTTCAATACAACTTTAACATCTGTTGGCGTTGTTGTTAATGAAGCTGACAAATGTGTATACTATCGCCATGGTGGGGGCGAATGAGTTAAACTGTGTTTGTATGTTGATGACATACTGATATTTGGGAACAACCTCAAAGTAATCAATGAGGTTAAGTCGTTTCTATCCCAGAACTTTGAGATGAAAGATCTTGGTGTGGCTGATGTTATTTTGAACATCAAGCTATTGATAGACAATAAGGGTGGGATTACACTTCTGCAATCCCATTATGTTGAGAAGGTTTTGAGTCGTTTTGGATATTCGGACTGCAAAATTTCTCCAGCACCATATGATCCTAGTGTGCGGATTCAAAAGTTCGAAGACACAACTAAGGATCAGCTGAGAAACTCTCAAGTAATTGGTTCACTCATGTACCTAGCGAGCGCTACGAGGCCTGACATCATGTTTGTTGTGTGCAAACTAAGCCGGTTTGTTTTCAATCCGGGTGATGTGCATTGGCATGATGTAGAAAGAATTATGCGCTATCTGAAATGTACCGTGAACCATGGACTTCACTACAGTGGATATCCTTCTGTACGTGAAGGGTATTGTGATGCGAATTGGATCTCTGATGCCGATGAGATGAAAGTCACAACGGGCTATGTGTTTACCCTTAGAGGTGGTGCTGTTTCCTGGAAGTCTTGCAAGCAAATGGTCTTAACAAGATCAGCAATGGAAGCAGAATTAACAGCATTAGACACTTCTAGTGTCGAAGCAGGATGGCTTCGAGATCTTTTGATGGACTTGCATGTGGTTGAAAATCCAGTACCGGCTATCCTTATGAATTGTGACAATCAAACAGTAATTGTCAAGGTGAAGAGTTGAAAGGACAATGCACAGTCCACAAAGCACATAAAAATGAGATTAAAAGTTGTCAGACATTTAAGAAACTCCGGAGTGATAGCGGTCGATTATATCCAGTCGGCTAAGAATCTGGCAGATCCCTTTACTAAAGGGCTATCACGTGTTGTGATAGAAAGTGCATCAAGGGTGATGGGTATGAGACCCACATGAGTTACCATGGCAGTAACCCAACTTATGTGATCGGAGATCCCGTGAAGTGGGAACTGGGAAAACAAGCTAGTGGTTAACTGAGGAGAGTAATTTTTACTAACCCACTCCACTGGAGATGCAGTACTCTCAAAAACTGTATGGCAGCTTGAATTTTGTCTTAATGTGTTCCAAGGCTTGTATAAGAATGACGCTATCCTACAGAGCGATCTTTGGAGGAACACACCTATATGAACTGACTGTTGGTCACAGTCTATGAGATTGGGTGATCTTTGATAAGTTCATGAATTAGGCCAGGAGTGTGACTAATACGCTCCACCCGAGGGGTCAGCCTTCGGTATCCTAGTACTGGCAAGACATTCAGTGAAACTATTTTACGTCAAACTGACAATTCAAGGCATAGTCCATTGTTCAGTTGTGATGTAGTGTAGCTATTTGTTCTAGGTGGATGTTCAACCTTAACGGGTCTCCACAGAAAATGCCGGTATATAAAAACAGTAATTGGAACAGAGGACAACACCATGGGTCTTCGGGATCTGGTGGGGGATTGCTGAAATTGGGATGGGCTTTTAGCCCATTAGGCAATTTCTATTTAATCCCTAAGGCCGATGCTGTCATAGCAAGTGGTGGGAGTTTAGTCCCATATTTCTAGTTGGGAGAGTTTTGCACCAATTTATAAGGTGAGATTTCTCCCCACTAGTGTGAGTTGGTATGAACAGAGAGGAGTTGTGGAGGTGTTCCACACACGCGGTCCTCCTCCTCCACCGCCCGCCTCGCTACGCCTCGCCTCGTCACGACACGTCACGACGCGACGCGGGTTGCGGGAATGAGCCGAGCCAATACCTTTATTTTGGCATTCGGAAACGGAGAGTCAAAAGACATGCCAATAATATGAGACGTCATATTGATTATTGTCTATTGTGTTACATTTATTTTGGTAACAACCGCACCATTGATTACGTGGTAACGGATGTAGTAAACGCCAATCTAATTTGTGAGCTGACCGTTCTCCTACCCGGTCGTGCCTATATATTGAGGCCTCAGGCGGACATAGACCTACACACCTCATACGCTCTGCGCCCATTGTCATTCCTCTCTCTGTTGCTGCCACCGGTGATCCCATCCCGTCTACCGCGTACACGGCCAACGGGAGAGCAGGTCTCCGAAACCCCGCCTCTCCAGATCCTCTACAGGAGAGGGGCAATTAGGTTTTTGGGGAGCGTCTCCTACACGACTGCTCGTTGTCGTACGTCTACTTCGACTACTACTGCATCGCCATCATCGTCAACATGTCCACCGAAGCTGAACGCGCTGTTGCTGCCACCGAGGCCGCCACTGCTGCCACCGAGGCCACCTCTGCTGCTGCTGCCGCCACCGCTGCTGCAACCGCCGCCGCGGCTGCCGCCTCTGCTACGACTACTGCCAATTGGCCGACCGCAGGGTATAACACGTTTATCCCTGTCCTTATTATTTTCATGTGTGCAATACTAGTAGTTTGCGTAGATGTATCTACCATAAATATAGTATGCAGGAACATGGTTAAATATCAGTATGTTTAAGTTATGTTCATGATTTATACTTAGATTAATTTAATCTGTAAATTGCCTAAATTCTTAACAGGCCCATGGGCGCGATGGAATCAGCGACGGGGTTGCATGGTTGGCAGCCCAGACGAAGTCTTGGAGGCGCGTGGAGCACGTCGAGGTAGTGCCGGTCCTGCTACCCGCTCGGGTTGTACACGACGGCCTCAAATGCACTGTTCCTTGACCAGAAGTAGGACAACGAGAAATCCGGCGTGAGGATCTTGGTGCTGACCTTACTGGCGTCGACGAGCCGCCAGTATGAGGAGGTGGGGGAGTAGAGGCATCAGCGAAGCGGTCCTTCTGAGCATGGTCGGGAAGAAAAGTCCTGTCACTAGGGCACCGGGGCCGACGACGTGGTGATGGAATGGAGGCAGGAGGAGTTGACTCATTGGCTGGCTGGGCCGAGGTGGGATCAGATCTCAAGGTCATTTTTTATTCTTGGCGTTTTTTTAGATAACCCCTTGTCGCTTAAGTGGCCACGCGACACGTCACAAGCTTGCCACGTACGTAACTTCAGCGTCTCTGGTGACCGTTGATACGTCCATTTTCCATCACTATCTTATATCATAATTTTCTGTTATTCATCGATATATTTCATGTTATGATGCATATCGTATGTTATTTTATCTTATTTTGCATGTTCTATAATTTTTGGAGAATAAACACCGGAACCAGGAATCTGATGGAAAAAAGCACCGCCGGGATACCATATTTCAGAAGATCAAAAGAAGAAGTCGGACACCGGGGGTGTCCTAGAAGTTCAGAAGAGGAACCCAGCCAGAAGGAGAGCCAGGGGGGCCACCAGGTGTCGATACATCGTAGTAGAGTTCATAGACGGGGGTGCCATGAGACTAATGGTAGAAACATGGGGGGACGTGGTAGTACGACGACCAGGAACACCAAATTTACCCAGGTTCGGTACGTCGCTACTAGGCGGCGTTTCTACTCCTGCAATCTCACTAAATCAGTGCTGAAGCCTGAAGTATACAAAGTATAATGTGAGTAACATTTCGCTAACTCGACGAGGATCAACTTCTCGACTAGTTGACTTCTAGCTAATTGTCTATTTCTTTCTTCTCTCCCGTCCGGCTTTATATAGATAGCCGAGTTTAAGGCTTACAGAAAGGAAACCTAGAAGACTACGGTAAGTATCTAAGTCGGAAAACAGGAATGCGCCATCTACTCCAAGCCGCACCACTTGGGCCGTGGTCTGGGTTCTTTTAGAATCCGGCTTCTGCGCGTCAGCTTTCTGGGCCGCCTAATGGACTGTGATCCATTACCAATCAGGCCACCCTGGTAATCCGGCTCTTTTAGGACAATGCCGGATATACCCCTAATCGGTATATATCCGACAGTAGCCCCCAAGAAGGATTGAGACTTCATTCTGCCACCTTTCGTCAATTTGCATTCCTTTCTGAGAAATGTTGGCGCTTCGTCTCGATTCTTCTTTTTCCCAAATCATTCTTAACGCGAAACTCGGATTTTGTCAAAATTCGCCTTTTTTCTTTGACGAGCCTTCGTTGAGAAGGAACTTCATGACGTCATCGATGAAATCGTGCTGACATCACGGACGTTTGGGTTCAGTGTGAAACCCTGAAACGTATCTCTGACAGATTCTCGCGGGAAACGAGGAGATAGCCATTATCACCCCGTCCCTCATTTCCCGGATTTTCCGGGCGTGACACGCGTCAAAAATACAACGGTCAAAATAGCCGTTGTGGCGCATCTTAACGCATTTCCGGCTATAAATAGCCGCCTCGGGCCCTCCGGTTTAACCTTCCACTCTCTCATCTCCCTCAAGCCCACTGTGCCATTGCCACAGAGCTCAAGTTCGTGAGAGTAAGTAGAGTTCGTGCGACCGCACCTTCCCCGGAAAAACGCCATCGGATGATCCGGATTCTCGTCGTGCCGCTCAAACATGACCACCGGAGAATCACCCCGTGCTACGGAGGAGAGCTCCGTCGCCCTCGACATCGACAGTATCATCAATGACATAGACCCGCAGCTGGAATCTCCCAGACGCGCCACCGCGAGCGCGCCGGAGGGAAACGCCGGCAACTTGGCCCGCGGGGATCTTCCTCCCGCGGCCGAGAACGCGCCGTCGTCATCTGCCACGCCAACTCCGCCTCTCGCCACCGAGCCAGCGGAAGAAAAACTCGCTCGCGGTGGTGAGGTGAGACGCAAGAAGGTGGCGCATAGCATCATTGTCAAACTCTTTACCATTATCAATTTGAAGTGCAAGGATAGGACGACCGAACTGAGTGGCGACATAGGAAATAAAACTAGTGAGAGTGGAGAGGACGTCTGACTTGCGACGGAGGGGAAACGTCCACACATAATGAGAAAAATCATCCAGTATCACCAAATAATATAGATAACCCGTGTTGCTAGCGACCGGGAACGTCCAAACATCACTATGCAATAACTGAAAAGGAAAAGTGGAAATAGTGGTAGACTTGCTAAAGGGGAGACGAACATGCTTGCCAATACGGCATGCCTCACAAGTATGGTGTTCGACTTTATTACATGAGAATGAAAAACTCTGAAGAATCTAACACAAGACGGTGGAGTTGGGATGACCGAGACAAGCATGCCAAAGATCGACACTAG
>JAPCYS010002334.1:0-34579 GCA_028641055.1 Alopecurus myosuroides
GGTAAATTAACAGATGCTCCATGGTGCCCATGCTCCTGTACAAAATACTGTTCAATTTGTACAGCTGTACATTATGGATACCTTGAATACCTATAACTTGGGTTTGTATGACGTATATATACACTTGGGTATACATACCCAAGGTATCTACATACCTTACATACCTAGAATATGTATACACAAGTGTACGCATACCTGTTAGGTATGTATATATACGTATAAGTATATATATACTTTTTATGTATGTATACCCGACTATGTGCATATCTAGGGGAATATATATGTACTACATACCCAAGGTTTACATACCCGAGGTATTCATGATATCTACATACCTGAAATGTACGGTATTTGATACCGGTGCCCATGCTCCTAGGTGCCCCATTTGGGCTTCCTATATATATATATATATATATATATATATATATATATAGGGAAAATGGTTTCTACTCCCGGGTGTAGCTACACCCACGTCTCATGTACTGCTGTATGGAGCTATGCGTCATACTTTTTCGGTTTGAGTATGTTCTTATATTATATTTAAGATACTCCAAAATAATTTATGTGAAAATTATAAAAGTGAGCATATAGTTTGCAATATATATTTCAAATACCTCTATATATCACTAGTGGAAACAGGGGCTTTAGTCCCGGTTCGTAGGCCCTCATTTGTCCCGGTTGTGCAACCGGGATGGGGCATTCGGGACAAATACCCCTCCCCATTGGTCCCGGTTGTGGCAGGACCCGGGACAAATGGGGCTGACCACGTGGCCCGAGCGCTGGAACCTGGCCAGGGCTATTAGTCCCGGTTCTGAATACGACCCGGGATGCATGCCCCTTCTGCCGCGGCAGGGCTTTTGCCCTTTTCTCTGCCGCGGCAGAAATTTACAATTTCCGTTTTTTGGTCCCCGAGACCTCCTGGCGGCCCCTCCCCGGACCTCGAGAAGAGAGGAGCCTCGGTGGACCCTCCACCGAGCCCCCGGATCGCACGAGTGAATAAGTATATAAAGCAGAATAAGAAACACTTATATTACAGAAGCAAAGTATATCGAGCATATTACATGACCGATGGAGTGTATTACAAAATCAAACTTAGTTCCAACCGGAGGCATGGTACTCTCCATCTACGTTTATGACCTATGCATCTAAGAAGCCCGCAATTTCCTCCTGAATTGCTCGTATGCGGTCCCTAGGTAGAAGACCGTCCCGAAGCCGTTCGATCTAATATAAAGAAGAGTGGTCACTAAAATATATGAAGCTAAGTAACTAAAATAGATAGTAATAAGAAGAATTGACGACTAACGTACATGAAGTTGCTTTAAATTTCTGCCCTTGGGAGATGTGGTCTGACGAATGAACTCGCAAACGTAGTATCCACACAAGTTATTCCCGTCTCCTTGTTGCAAGCACTATACGAGACGATTGTTTCAATCAAAATAATAATCAACCAGGCATGATAATGGTATCGACACTAGAATCAAGGAGATGGGCACGGATCTAGATAGTACTTACTTGCACAACATCAAATGTAAGTTGTTTTTCCCATTCACCGGGAGACTTCTTTATGAACCTCTTCCAAACCCTACCCGAGAAAGAAAAAGAATAAAAAGAGTTAGTAATTACTTGATATCCGAAAATGAAACAAAGTAGTCGATATATTGCAATATATAAATACTGAAATTAATAAAGATTGAAATTACCGCTGGATCATTTCCTGCATGTCAGCCCACATTGAGAGGGGTTTACGTTTTGAGTCCATTACAATTACTTTTCCTTTGTCAATTTGGAAGATTAGCAGAATATAGTGGAAGCTGCGCACGCAGAACTCATCAATTATACAATGAACATCGAGTAAGGAAAACAGAATGTTTACAACAGAGTAACACACTTACTTGAAGTTGTAAGGAAATAGTATTTCCCGTCGGTGTTGGTTAAATATTATTGCCCTCGGAATATTATTTTCTGTATCTTTGGGAGATTGCCGAAGAGTCTTTTCAAAAATAATATTTGGATCAATGAACCCAATATCATAGATTCCACCTCTTTTGCATTCGAGAATCTTCATTCTGCAATTATAATATATGAGTGTACTATATATATATATATATATATATATATATATATATATATATATATATATATATGAATATGCAATTGAATGAGGTGAGCTAGAGAAATAAGTGCTTAGAGACAATAGGCACTGAGGATAGATTTGTCGAGAGCCTGCTGCTGGTATAACTGAAACAATTCCTCAAATTGAATCATAACATATCCATTTCCACTTCCATAGTGCTCGTCCTTAACGTTGAGACATAGCCAGTCCTCAGATTCATCAGCGGCTTGCATATACCAACTATGCACTCTTCGCATTTTCGTTGGTAGATCCTTTATCTCCTCGGGTTGACAAGAGCCTTCCCGTACTCGTATTTGTACGCACATTCAGCTGCGGGGAAGTAGTTCACTGTTTGCATATACTCAGCAATGGACAAACCCGCATCAGCTGCCTTGTCTGCGTACAGTGTTATAAACTCCGGATCAATATCCTCATCAGCAATATTAGTGCTCGGTCCCACCTGGGTATTGGAAATCACTTTGAGCGGGGACGTGGATTGTTTTTTCTGCTCTCCGAGTTGAGCAACTGATTTCCCCTTTTTCCCGCTTGCGCTACTACTCTTCGTTGACCGCACCATTTCCTGGTGTGACTTCAGAATAGAGCGGTCATAGTCAGATGACAGACTCGGCTCGGGTTGATGAAGAGTCTTCACCATTTTCCAAGCTCGTTCTATCTCTTCTTCGGTCTCAGGGAAATCTGGCTTTTGCTTCTCCTTCCGCTTTGATTTCCACGCATCGTATTCGTCCTTTGCGATTTTCTGGGTTTCCTCGGGAGTATAGTCGTAAGGTAAATTGGGTACCTCTTTTGGTACCTTCGGGAGGGGTGACCGTTGACGTTTCGGTGATTTTTTACGTTTCGGCAGAAACTTAGTGGGCGGAGAGGGCTGACGCGGCGGCGTAGGCGACCGCGCTGGAGACGTGCACGGCGTAGGCGACCGCGCCGGAGACGGCATGCGTTGCGAAGACGACCGCGCTGGAGACCTTTGCGCTGGAGAAAGGCGAGGATTCGATGGCTTTGTCGTCTGATTTGTGAGCACAATGCATTCCTTTAGCCATAGAACGGTCAAGTTCTTGGCTTCTCCGAGTTCAGTCAACTCTTCGTCTTCACCTTCAGGAAAATCAAGCTTTACCCGCTCGAATCCGTTGACAACTTCATCGACCCCAACAACAGCGTAGCCCCGTGGAACCGAAAGACTATGGTGAGTTGGTTCGTTGCCAATTGGTAAGGCATAGCCGGCCGCCGCCTTGATGGTTATATTGACGACCTTCATGTGGAGCTCACAGGATGTCATTTCCCTAATCTCATCCACCGGGTGAATCATCGGCGGTGCATCATCACCCGGTAGCTGCGTGGACGCAACGCTGCTTTTGCGATGAGAATGTGCGGCGTCGGGAGCCTCGACTTCAACTTCTACCATGTGTACTGTTGCGCCGGTAGACACTATTTGCTGGCTAAGTGTGTTAATTTGGTCCTGCTGCTTCTTTGCTACATCCTGTGTCAGCTTTACCATTTCTTCAAGTTGACGCCTCCAGTTTGCCTGATTCTCTGCTCCAGCTGCCTCCTTGTCCTTTTTACGTTCACGGCTTCTATCTGGGTATAACTTTTTGGTGGAGTCGAACGCAACACTCCACGGAGGAGTGCCTTTTGTGCCTCGTGTACGCCCTCCGTGTTCCTTATTCCCTAGGGCTCGTGTGAGCTCATCGTTCTCTCTATCTGGCACGAACTTCCCATCTTTAACGTCCTTTATTGCGTCTCTCAGCTTCTCTATGGGTAGAGGACGACTCTTTTTATGCCTTAGGTTATATATTGCTTTTCCTTCGGCGTCCAATCTGCCCCCATGCCCGTAGAACCATGACCTTGTCCGCTCGACCCACAAGAACGGCTCGGGAGTGATCCCCTGCTGAATCAGGTTGTTCTCCCATGTCTCCCACTTGGGACTAGAACCCTTGTAGCCACCTTGCCCCATAACATGGTGATATACCTTTTTGGCGGCGTTTTTCTCATTTGTTTTCGTCCTTTCCAGTTCATTTTCTGCCAGCTTGTACTTCACGAAGTCTGCCCATACGGGTTTTATTTTCTCATACCCTTGAGTGAAATCAGGAGTCTTGTTCTTCTTAACATAATCAAGGTTCAAATCTTTTCTTCCAGTTTTTGAATTGCTCGGCCATCTTTTTCAGGGTCCACGCTTTGACCTTTTCCCGTATCTCATGTTTCATTTTAGTAACATCGGCCTCTGTCACATACGCTTCATTCTCGTCCACCTCCGGCACGGGTAAGTTGAAATTAGCCAAAATCTTTGAGAAAAGATGATCTTTGGCTATTTTGCCGACATATGAAATTCCTTGTTTCCGCGGATCTTTTGGCTCATTCCACTCATTAACAGTGATCGGGATGTGATCTCTAACTAGCACTCCGCATTGCTTCACAAATTTTTGGGCAACATCAGCGGGAAGCTCGGGTGCGCCGTCTGCTGTGATCGTGTCGATCCTGTATCTTTCTGTATCTTTCAACTTCTTTGTTGCGCCTCGTTTAGTCTTTTTTTCCGGTTGATATATTTGAACCAGATGGCTAAAAATATAAAGACTGTTAATACATGTATATAGACAACGGATGCTTCATTAATTAACATATATATATATATGCACCTCGGAGCCGGTGTTTGTAATTTGTATGGGTCCAGAGCGTTCGGCCGTCGGCTTCTCCCTCATCGGAGTCGTCTCCCTGGGTGAGCACCGGATCTCACTCACCGGAGTCGTTCATCCATTGGCTCACATCGGACTCTACGTCGGGCCCGCGGATTAAACCCTCGATCATATTTTCGGCATCTTCGTCTCTTGGCTCCATACTATACAAAAAGAGTAAGTATATATTTCAGATCCAATTCATTAAAATTGCTTATACATAATAATATTTAAACATACGATAACATTTTTATCATTCTTAAATTTATAACACTATCTTAATTAGATTTTCTAACATTCATAATTAATAATTCTAATATTCTTCAATTTCCTATATCAATTCTAAACGTACGAATCTAAAATTGCTAAGTCTAATAACTAATAATTCTAACATTCTTAAATTTCATATATCAATTCTAAACGTACAAATCTAAAATTGCTAAGTCTAATCTAAAATTTCTAACATTCTTAAATTTTCTATATCAATTCTAAACAAATTTAAAGTTAATAAGTCTAATCTAAAATTTCTAACATTCATAAACTAATAATTCTAACATTTGTAACACTAATAAAAAACAGTAATTAAGTAAAAAAAGGGAAAAAACAAAAAAGGCCCCGGGTTAGGGCGAGATGGAGGCAGTCCTTACCTCCTCTTGGGACAGCGGCGGGTCGGCGGCGCGGGGCGGTGGAGGCCGGCGCGGGGCAGCGGCGGGCCGGCGGCGCGTGGGGCGAGGGGCGGCGCCGCAGAGGAGGACGCCGACGGGGGCGAGACGGGATCGAGGGGCGGCGCGTGGGGCGAGGGGCGGCACCACAGAGGAGGACGCCGACGGGGCGGGGCGGCGCGTGGGGGCGAGGGGTGGCGGCGCAGAGGAGGGCGCCGACGGGGGCAATGAGCGGCGCCGCAGAGGAGGACGCCGACGGGGCGAGGGGCGGCGCCGGGTGCGACGGGACGTAGGGACGGCGCCGCAGAGGCGAGGACGCCGATGGGGCGAGGGGCGGCGCGGGCGAACGGAAAAAATGGGCAGCCTGGCGGCGTCACTTTCGTCCCTGCGCGCGGTCTGGAGCTGAGGGGGGCGGTGACGTGTATATATCCTATCACCCTTTCGTCCCGGTCGGTGGCAATAACCGGGACGAAAGCCCCTTCCGTCCCGGTTGTTGCCACCAACCGGGACGGAAGGGGCTTTCGTCCCGGTTATTGCCACCGACCGGGACGAAAGGCCCGGCTGGTCGCGCACCGGGGCTAGAAGTTTTAGCGCCAAAATTTGAATATATTAAATATGCACGTGAATAACTTTTATATAGTTTCAAATTAGGAAAAAATTACAACATTAAAATTGTTTGAATTTGCATAACTAATTCAAATCCGTTTTCTGTTTAACTAAATAATTATTCTAACTATTTAAACTATTAACTATTTCACTATTTGCACTTAATTTAAATATAAATATCTTATATTGTTTTAAAATTAGTAATAATTACTTTAAACAGAAAACAGACGCGCTAGCGCGTCGCAGTGTCGCTGAAATACAAATTTCTTTTCTACCGTGCTCGGACGCCGTGGATGATGTTCCCGTGCACATTACTACCCGAGCGCCAAGTCAACAATGACCCAAGCATGCATGGATGAATGTGTTAAACACTGATCCAGATGTTTTGTATTTGGGAGATGAACTGACCGGTGTATGAAGCTGGGCTATATATATATAGGGACCTCTGGCTCACAAAGTGTTGAGCTAGTGTTTTGATCCAACGGTTAAGAAACACCTCATCCAACGGCTCACAGCAGCTCGAAAGAAACACACCGTAGCCCTGATCGGACGGCTCACAACAGCTCGAAAAAAACACACCCGGATCCAACGACTCAAGAGCGCTTGAAAGAAACACACGATCCGTGTGATTCTATCTGATTGGTCCAAACGAAACCCTAATTCCCATTTAGTCCCGGTTGGTGTCCCCAACCGGGACTAAAGGGATGATCCGTTTTCCAATGAAACCATAACCCGGGACTAAAGGGATGTTTTCTTCTCGCTATATATATGTATACATTGCCACTCCATTGCCATAAACACATACAAACTCACCACTCTCTCATGGCTTCTACCGTAGCCACTCTAACATTCATCTAGGCGGAGTCAATTTCCGCCTCGAACTACCCCTGCCCGTGCGGCTACAACGTTCCCGCCGGTTGGATGCTGAGCGCCGGAGGAGTGCCGGTCCCTCCTCTTCCACAAGGTGTGGCGCATCGGGCGGCCATCACGAACCACTACTACCACGAGCTCATGCCGGAGCAGCGGAGGAATCCCAGTTGGCATCCCGATAACCAGCATACTTGGGATGCCTTCTTCATCAATCGGCGTGAGAGGGCGCTCGCCAGGTATGAGGACGACGGTCTGCCTCCTAGGAACTATCACGAGGCCGGTCGTCGGCTATGGTGGTCCGGCCGGACTCTACAGAGCGTCATGGACTACATCAGGGCCGGCGATATCCCTCGCCTGCGCTACCCTCAGGCCCAGCCCTGGAGTCGTGATCCTCCGAGGGAGTGCAGAGCACCGTCAGACGATAGTGACGACGACGGCCGCGGCGACTACGACGACTACGAGTACATGTACTATAGGCCTAGGCAGGAGTATGACTAGTAGATCGATGCACTTTTGCCATTATGTACTGCCTTGTTTATTTAGATCTATGCTCTCCGTTTAGATTTAGATCCAATCTTGCCATTATGTGTACCGTGCCTTGTTTATCTATCGAAATGCATGTCCCCCTCTTTTTAACGTCTATCGAAATGCCATTAGATCTGAATCCAACAAATCAGGAAAAATCACACGGAAAACAGAAAACAGACGAGCTAGAGGGCCACTGTTTGCTGGAATACAACAAATTATTTTATTAAACAGCCAACAGAAAACAGACGCGCTAGCGCGCTACTCTTCGTCCTCGTCGTTGTCGGTGACCTCCTCGTCGTCGGAGGAGGTGCATGATGGTATTTCCGAGATAGGCCCCCACCTCGGATCGTCGGAGGCCCAGACTTCGCCGGCGTGGTCGGCCCGACGGAGCGCTTGCAGCGCCTTCGTCCTTGCCTCCCGAGCGGCATCTAACTCGAGGTGGCGTTCGAGGCGCCGCTCCGCCCGCTCAGCCGCGCGGGTCTGCCATAGCTCCTCGTCGGCGCTCTCCTCACCCGGATTGTTCCGGTAATACTCGCGGACCACGCAGTCGTCCCTGGCGTCGACTAGGCCCTGAAACGCGCGGTGCCTGAGGTGGCGGTGGTCGGCGGCAGTGACGATCTGCGGCGTCGGCGCCCTGGCCTCCGCTTCCCAGAGGGTGTGGCAGTCGCTAAAATTCATCAACGACCGCGGGCGGCTGAGGCGCCAGGCCGCCGCGTCCCAAGCGCGGGCGGCCTCCGAGTCCGTCGCAAAGGAGCCGAGGGGGATGCGGTCGTCCCCGAAGCGGATAGTCGCGGTGAACATTCCGTTCTGCCGCGATCGGACTCCGCGGAAACCGGTAGTGTTGTTCCTCCTCGGAGGCATGGTGGTGGCACGACGGTGCGTGGAGTGGAGGTGCGGCAGTTTATAACGCGCATTCATGGCCACGCGTCACAACTCCCGCGCCACGCGGCAGGACTCCCGCGCCACGCGGCAGGACTCCCGCGCCACGAGGTACAATACACACTACCACCCACACCTCTCTCTCACTCCCCCAAGCTTAAAAAAAAGGGACGGGGGCTGTGGCCGCAATTGTAGGGGAAGGGACATTGGTCCCGGTTAGGGGGACGATCCGGGACCAATCCCATGCGCGCGCCACGTGGCCTGTGGCTAGGGATTCGTCCCGGGTCGTGCCACGAACCGGGACCATTGGCTCCCCACGAACCGGGACAGATGCCCCCAGGTGGTTTCTGCTGCCTCGGGCACACGAACCGGGACCAATGCATGGCACTTGTCCCGGTTTTTGGTGCAACCGGGACAGATGCCCCCTGCCCCCCTGGACGAAAGGGGTTGTTTCCACTAGTGTATGTACGTATAAAAGGAGTTGTAAAAAAATTACACATACTACATAAAAAAGAAGTATATATACTGCCGAAATAGTAATATATACTACATACTACACGTACATAGTATGATAGATATTACATACATCATACTAAACACATGTGGGTGTAGCTACACCCGGGAGTAGCATAAATTTGTCCTATATATATATATATATATATATATATAGTGCAAACTGTATACATATACTCCTGGGTGTACGCACTCTCATATTGAATATACCTCACATACGAGCATATTATACCTCTTTATAATTATTGTAAGATACCTCAATATAAGTTTTGAGAAAAAAATATCATCAATATACTCAGTTTTTTAAATATATATTTTTTGCGTACATAAAACAGTATATGTGCAAATAATATAAAATATAGAGATTGAAATGAAAATTTTCACATAACTCAATTTGGGGTATCTAGTATTAAATAATGAAATATATTAAAAATAATTAAGAGGTATATTTGATTGATCTATGTGGTATATTGAACGTTGTGAGTACGTACACCCAGGTGTACAGAACCATTTTCCTCTCTCTCTCTATATATATATATATATATGTGGATTGCACTGATAGAAAATAGGCCTATAGTCCCGGTTCGCCAGGGCCAGTAGCCCCGGCCGCGCAACCGGGACTAGCTATGCGCGACTAAAGACCCCCACCCTATAGTCGCGCCACTTACGAACCGGGACTAAAGGCCCGTCCACGTGGGCGCCAGGAGTCCGTCGCGGCGGAGAACCTTCAGTCCCGGTTCTTGTGGCTAACCGGGACTGAAAACCTCCTGCGCAGGTTTAGGGTTTTAGGCCCCCTAAACCTGGTTTCTTTTTAATTTGTTTTGTTTTATTTCTTTATATTTTATTTTGTGTTTTATTTTAATCTTGATGAAGTTTCAGTATATATATATATATATATATATATATTTTACGCTACTATATATATGCATATATATATATATGAAATTTCAAACAAGAAGAATTCAATAGGAATATATAATATATATTCAATCTCGGGTGACCATATACAACTTCGAACAAGTTTCTATATACACAATTAAGATAGATGACCATAGACAACTTCGAACAAGTTTCAATCTCGGAGATGCATATAAGCATCATCGTCGGTGGACGCATAGTGTTCTCCTTTGGAAACGACGACATGCCTAAGGAAAAATCCTGCTATTTCCTCTTGAATTGGTCGGAAGCGAGCTTCTGGAGTAAACGCCCTCCGCAAGTTATTGAGACTCTTCCGCGTGGTCTCCGGCTTCTTCTTCTCAGTGGTTTCTTTCCGTATGTTCTCACAAACATAGTATCCACATAGATTGGTCCCCGGTGGCTGCTTATCCACACCACGAACCACATTTTTAAATTCTAGCTGATGTTTGAATTGACCGATAGTTTCATGTGAGAACCGTCTCCAAACTCTACAGTGCAAATAAAATTAAATGAACAAGGGAGTTATTAGCTACTGCATATTAGGAAATGAACAAAATAGACCGATCGATATAGAGCGGAAATGATTGAAAATAATTACATTTGCATCATTTTTCTCATGTCGATCCAAAGCTTTGGATCTGAATCCATAGAGTCCATGACAAAAACTGTGGAGCTGTGAAGTTCAATTTTTAGCAGCAACCAGTGGAACCTGCGGACACGTTACATGCACAGTCAGGCATAACTTATCGATTAAACATACCATGCATGGAGTAAACAAAAGAGAATGGGCACAAGAGAGAAACACTCACCCAAAATGGTAAGGAAATAGAATATGACTTTTGATTTCATGCTTTTTAAGAAAATTGTACAAGTCTTTCTCCACGTCTTTGGGGTGATTTTCTAACATAGTTCCATTAATGATTTGTGGGCCAATGAACCCAACATCAGGGATGAGTCTTATTTTGCATTGCCAAATCTTCAATCTGCATAATAGCGTACGCAACAATATAGTTAGGAGAATATATATATATATATATACATATAGTGTAGGCAATGAAGAACGAGATGAGGTAGAAATAAATCACTTACAGAACGTAGCAACTCAGGATAGATTTGTCGAGCTCGCGCAGATTGAACAGCTGGAACAATTCACTCATCTCAACTGCTACAGTGTACTTTTTGGTGTGATGCTCCTCTGTAACATCCACATAAACAAAGTCTCTGTCGGACCATGATATGAATTGTTTGTACCAACGTAGAAGACTTTGCATTAGTGGTGGTAGATCCTTTTCCTGCGTAGGCTCGATGAGAGGCCCTTTCTTCACATATTGGAATGCTACCTCAGCCATTGGCGCATCGTCCAGGCCTAAGAAGGCACGAAGAGACATACTGGCCTCGGACACATTTTTCATGGCAGTAGCTACAGTCAATCCCATTGCTGCCACAGCTTCTCTGACCTCGGGGTCCTGTTCCGGACCGGCTTTCACTATGAGCGGGGGGATCGATTGTTTACTCTGCATCCCGAGCTGGTCAACTTGTTTCCCGCTTTTTTGCATTTTTTCTTTCTCCTCCGCCAATGCTTTTGCTTGCGTACGAAGTTCATTATCATAGTCTTTAGGCAAATTCTTCTCGGCTTGGGACGGTGTCGACAAAAAACCCGTAGCCCACTTGTCTACCTCCGGAGGGTATACTTCCTTGGGCTTAGGCTACTTTAGCGCGTTCTTACGGGCCTTCCATTTCTCATATTCAGCCTTCGCGGCCGATTTGGTTTCAGCATCATTAAGGTCCCAAGGCCTTGGGGGGATAGGCTTCCGTGATGGCTCCGGTACCCGTGTGGTCTTAGGTAAATATGGCTCCGGGTTAATAGTTCAAGAGCAGGTTTCCTTGCTGTCCGCCTGCTTCTGTTTCTTCGCCGGAGGAGCAATGGGGGGAGACGGCAGCTTATCCGGCGGGGGAGCAATGGGGGCGACGGCACCTTCCCGTGCCTTCCATTTCAGCAAATCCAGTGTGCAGCCCAGCTTTTTTAGACTATTGTCGCATCCTGGGTACAACGACTTCGTGTGATCCTCTAACATGCGATCCAAATTCTCCCTCTCCTTGTCAGTTTCGCAGCGTCTCCGTGCATCAGCAATGGTCCGACCAAGATCATCAGCGGGCTCATCATGTGCCTCTTCTTCACCTTCACCAAACTCTTCCCCACATTCAGCATCATCCTCCATGAAAGTATCACCGAAAGCGTCATGATAGTTGAAATCAATATCATCCTCTTCTTCATCTTCTTCCATTCTAACCCCTTTTTCTCCATGCTTGGTCCAACAATTATAGCTTGGCATGAAACCGTGCCGAAGCAGGTGCATGTGAACGACTTTTGAGGAGGAGTGACCCTTCTCATTCTTACATTCAGCACATGGACACATAATAAAACCTCGCTGCTTGTTCGCATTTGCCACTACGAGGAAATCTTTCAAACCCGTAGTGAACTCGCCGGAGAGTCGGTTACCGTACATCCATTGCCGATTCATCTGCATTATTATTATATAAAGTATATAATTAACCATCATGCATTTGTTAAACTAACTAGCTGGAAATAATACAAATCATGAAATGTTCAAGTTGCTAACCGCGATCGCGGAGGTAAAATAAATGAAAACGCTCAAGTGCGGCTCGGACACTTCATATCATGTGTGTTTCAAGCTCTCGGGCATTTCATCAAACACCTTGTGTGCATAGGAGGAATAAAAAGCAAACCCACCACCCCTTGTGAATATTGTGAGTAGAAGTGACACCAAATGTGGCTAAGTGCAGCCAGCTGAGCCCTATATATAGGGATGGGCCTTTAGTCCCTGTTCACCTGGACAACCGCGACTAAAGGCCTTGGGGCCATCCTGAGGACCTATTAGTCCCGGTTGGCCTGGCCACCCGGGATTAAAACCCCTCCAGTCCGCCAGCTGTGGACCGAGCGCGCTGGGCCCAGACTGTTGGTCGCGGGTCTCCACCCGAACCGCGACTAAAGACCCCTATGGTCGCGGGTCGATAATTTTGGGGACTAATGGGGGCGTATGGAAGGCCTATTTTCTACCAATGTTGATGGCCATTATATCTTTTATATTTGTTTGATCCTTCACAATGATGATGGCCAAGAGCATGAAATCACCAAGGTGCTGTAAATCCTCCACGCCTATGATAATCTCAACAATTTTCGTACTCGCACACATTGGAACGGAGGATCTCACTAATAGCATCACTCTCCTGGTCTGATCGCGGATGACAATGCAGACGGTGCGTCCCCTTCTGTGCATCCTATTCAGACATCAAATTCTTTTATCCGGCCAGTCTCAATATATAGATCGACCTGCATCAGGAAGAGCATATCCTTTACATATACAAGAGTTTTACCTTTGATGTCGACGCACCCATTTTATGTACTGGAGATGGTCTCACATAATTTTGAAGGAAATGCATAGTAGCCATGTCTGATGACACTCTTGAGAAGTGATATTGGAACAAGAACTCATATAGGTATGCTTAATCGTTTTGGTGGTGCCACATTTATTTTGGTGGAAATCACCACGAATCACGTCATTCTGGTGGAAATCACCACGAATCACGTCATTTTGGTGGTGCCACATTCGCCGGAACAAGAACTGATACATGAATGCTTTTTTTTCTATTTGTAGGAGAATAATGAGAAGGGCAAGGATGAGATAATTGATGCTTATATCGAGGTACATATTGAGAAGGGTAAGGATGCGCATTTACTTCTTGCTGAATGACCTAGCACTGATTTTTCTCAAATGCTTAACTATAGTTTATCCTGGGTTTAAGGAGTGCACTCAAAACAAGAGAAAAGTGGTGTTGCCATGTATAGGATTTTGTGGCGACCTATATTTTCTTGCATACAATATTCCTTTTTGTTTTGATAAATGATAAACATATCATTTTCATCATTGTGTGAGATTTCTCAGTTCCTGAAGAATGTGCGGAAGGAGGTGCAGAAGGGAGAACAGAGAAAGAAAATAGCATGGATAAATAGATTACTCGTCATCTTAAGCATAGGACCACACAACTTAGGGAGCGCCTAAGTGAGGTTGTCGTAGGTCAAATTTGTGGAAGATTTTACTTTTCCCGATGATACTCTTGAGAATTCAGTTTCAGGTGTGGTGAAAAAATGATAAAGATTATATTTACTTATGTAGGTTGTGTTTTATTCATAAGAACATTCTGAATTGTTTGTCTGTTATTTCTATATTTGGTTATTTCACATTTCATTCATTTCATGTGCATGTAAGAAGCAAAATGAGCATTATATAGATTGTGATATACATTGGTGAAACTGCTGAAATTCGAATGGGCTAGCAGGCCCATTAGGCAATTTCCATTTAATCCCTAAGGCTCATGCTGCCATAGCAAATGGTGGGAGTTTAGTCCCACATTGCTAGTTGGGAGAGTTTTGCACCAGTTTATAAGGTGATCTCTCTCCCCACTAGTGTGAGTTGGTATGAAGAGAGAGGAGTAGTGGAGGTGTTCCACACGCGCGCTCCTCCTCCTCCGCCGCCCGCCTCGCCACGCCACGCCACGCCACGCCACGCCACGACGCGCCGCGGGTTGCGGGAATGAGCCGAGCCGATGCCTTTATTTTGGCAGTTGGAAACGGAGTCAACAGACACGCCAATAATATGAGACGTCATATTGATTGCTGTCTATTGCGTCACATTTATTTTGGTAACAACCGCGCGCAGTAAAACGCTGCATTAATCACGTGTTAACCCGCGCGCAATAAAACGGCGCATTGATTACGTGGTAACGGCTGTAGTAAACGCTGATTGCTGTCTATTGCGTCACATTTATTTTGGTAACAGCCGCGCGCAGTAAAACGCCGCATTAATCACGTGTTAACCGCGCACAATAAAACGGCGTATTGATTACGTGGTAACGGCTGTAGTAAACGCCAAATTGATTTGTGAGCTGACCGTTCTCCTACCGTGCCTATATATTGAGGTCGCAGGGGCGGACACATACACACAACTCATACGCTCTGCACCTACTGTCGTTCCTCTCTCTGTTGCTGCCTCCGGTGATCCCATCCTGTCTACCGCGTACACGGCCGACGGGAGAGCAGGCCTCCGAAACCCCGCCTCCCCAGATCCTGTACGGGAGAGGGGCGATTAGGTTTTTGGGGAGCGTCTCCTACGCGACTGCTCGCCGTCTACTTCGACTACTACCTCATCATCAACATGGCCTCTGAAGCCGAACGAGCTGCTGCTGCCGCCGCTGCTGCTGCTGAGGCCGCCAACGCTGCTGCTGCCGCCGCCTCTGCTACGGCTACTGCCAATTGGCCAACTGCAGGGTATAACACGTTTATCCCTGCCCTTATTATTTTCATGTGTGCGATACTAGTAGTTTGCGTAGATGTGTCTACTGTCAATCTAGTATGCATGAATATGGTTAATTATCAGTATGTTTACGTCATGCTCGTGATTTATACTTGGATTAATTTAATCTGTAAATTGCCTAAATTCCTAACAATCCAAAAACCTAATATGTGTAGGCAATTTTCGATTCATGGTTTTGCTACTGCACTGAAACCGGACCCGTTTACGGGGACGTACTTTAAGCGCTGGCAGACCAAAACATTCTTATGGCTCACGGCTATGAACGTGTTCTGGGTCGTCGGTGTCACTCCCACGGAAACGATTACTCCTGATCAGGAGAAGGCGTTTAGAGATGCCACCGTCGTCTTTGTTGGATGCGTTCTAAGCGTGATCGGAGAGAAGTTTGTTGACGCATATTTACATGTGCGGGTTGCCAAGGACTCGTGGGAGGCGCTCGAATCCAAATTCGGCGCAAATGCTGGGCAGCGAGATGTACAGTATAGAGCAGTTCCATGACTACAGAATGGTCGAAAACCGTTCTGTTTTGGAGCAGGCTCATGAGATACAGTGCATCGCTAAGGAGCTTGAAATTCTCAAGTGCGTGTTACCGGGCAAGTACGTCGCGGGATGCATAATCGCCAAGCTGCCTAATTCCTGGAGGAGCTTTGCCACTACTCTGAAACATCAGAGGCGTGAATTCTCAGTAGAGGATGTCATCGGCCATCTGAGTGTTGAGCAGAATTCGAGGGCAAAGGACTTGCATGGAAAAGGGAATGAAGGGACTTCTTCGGCCAATATGGTACAGAAGAACTACAACTCCCACAAGAACAAGGCGAGGACTGGTGTCCAGCAGAATACCGACTTCAAGAAGAAGGCTAAGAAGACCTTCAAGAAGGATAAGAAGAAAGATGGCTGCTTCACTTGTGGTTCACTGGAACACTGGGCTGGGAAGTGCCCAAAGAAGTATGTGAAGCCAGGACAGGATTCCAAGGCTGTCAACATGATCGTGAGCAACAATGAGAATGGGGCATCTGGGTATGGTAATTTGTTTACTGTATTTTCAGTTTGTCAGTCTACTGATTGGTGGATTGACACAGGTGCAAACATTCATGTGTGTGCTGACATCTCATTGTTTTCTTCTTATCAGGTCACAAGGAACGGGTCCGTATTGATGGGGAACGGCGCAAGTGCTTCTGTACTTGGTGTTGGCACGGTCGATCTGAAGTTTACTTCGGGAAGGATCGTGCAGCTCAAGAACGTGCAGCATGTCCCCGCCATCAAGAAGAATATCGTTAGTGGCTCCCTTCTATGTAGAGAAGGATTTAAGTTGGTTTTCGAGTCCAATAAAGTAGTTGTAACGAAATATGGACTGTTTGTTGGAAAAGGGTATGAGTGCGGAGGTCTGTTCCGTTTTTCCCTCGCTGATTTTTGTAATAAAGTCGTGAACAATATTCATTCGAGTGTTAATGAAACAGAAGTTTGGCATTCACGTCTTTGCCACGTTGGTTTCAGTTGCATGACGCGGTTAGCAAAACTAAATTTAATTCCAAGTTTCACTTTAGCCAAAGGTTCTAAGTGCCATTCGTGTGTACAAGCAAAGCAACCTCGCAAGCCCCACAAGGCTGCGGAGGAGAGACACTTGGCGCTATTAGAACTCATACATTCTGATCTCTGTGAGATGAATGGTGTGTTGACTAAAGGTGGAAAGAGATACTTCATGACGTTAATAGATGATTCCACTAGGTTTTGCTATGTATATCTGTTAAACACTAAAGACGAGGCTCTACACTACTTTAAAATCTATAAGGCACAAGTTGAGAATCAACTTGAAAAGAAAATTAAACGAATCCGGTCAGATCGTGGTGGAGAGTATTTCTCTAATGAGTTTGACTCTTTCTGTGCGGAACATGGCATTATTCACGAGAGGACGCCTCCCTATTCACCTTAGTCAAATGGGGTTGCCGAAAGGAAAAACCGTACTCTAACAGATTTGGTTAACGCCATGTTAGATACATCGGGTTTATCCAAGGCATGGTGGGGGAGGCTATATTGACATCATGTCATGTCCTGAATAAAGTTCCAACGAAAGACAATGAGGTCACTCCCTATGAGCAATGGGAGAAGAGAAAAACAACACTCTCGTACTTACGTACTTGGGGCTGTTTGGCAAAAGTCAATGTGCCGATCCCCAAAAAGCGTAAACTTGGACCAAAGACCGTGGATTGCGTTAATTTGGGATACGCTAAGAATAGCGTTGGCTATAGATTTCTAGTAGTGAAATCTGAGGTACCTGACGTGAAGGTCGGTACGATTTTGGAGTCTAAAGATGCTACATTCTTTGAGGATATTTTTCCTATGAGAGGTATGCAAAGCACTTCTAGACAGGAATCAGAGGAGACTCCTGAACCTGCCATTCCTATGGAATATTATGAACAAACACGTGATGAGAATCCTGAGAAGGATGACGAGGAAACCCTTGGTAGGGGCAAGAGACAGAGGACTGCAAAGTCCTTTGGTGATGATTTCCTTGTGTACCTTGTGGATGATACTCCCAGTTCTATTTCAGAAGCTTATGCATCTCCAGATGCTGACTACTGGAGAGAAGCGGTCCGTAGCGAGATGGATTCCATCATGGCTAATGGAACGTGGGAGATCACTGAACGTCCTTATGGCTGTAAACCATTAGGATGTAAGTGGGTGTTCAAAAAGAAGCTTAGGCCTGATGGTACGATTGAAAAGTACAAGACTAGACTTGTGGCCAAGGGTTATTCCCAGAAAGAAGATGAAGATTTCTTTGACACTTATTCACCTGTGGCCAGACTGACCACCATTCGAGTATTACTCTCGTTGGCGGCCTCGCATGGTCTTCTCGTCCATCAGATGGATGTTAAGACGGATTTCCTAAATGGAGTGTTAGACGAGGAAATCTATATGCAACAGCCAGATGGCTTTGTGTTAGATGGTCAAGAAGGAAAGGTGTGTAAATTACTGAAATCTTTATATGGGCTGAAACAAGCACCTAAGCAATGGCATGAGAAGTTCAATACAACTTTAACATCTGTTGGCTTTGTTGTTAATGAAGCTGACAAATGCGTATACTATCGCCATGGTGGGGGCGAAGGAGTTATTTGTGTTTGTATGTTGATGACATACTGATATTTGGGACCAACCTCAAAGTAATCAATGAGGTTAAGTCATTTCTATCCCAGAACTTTGAGATGAAAGATCTTGGTGTGGCTGATGTTATCTTGAACATCAAGCTATTGAGAGACAATGAGGGTGGGATTACACTTCTGCAATCCCATTATGTTGAGAAGGTTTTGAGTCGTTTTGGATATTCGGACTGCAAAACTTCTCCAACGCCATATGATCCTAGTGTGCGGATTCGAAAGTTCAAAGGCACAGCTAAGGATCAGCTGAGGTATTCTCAAGTAATTGGTTCACTCATGTATCTAGCGAGCGCTACGAGGCCTGACATCATGTTTGCTGTGTGCAAACTAAGCCGGTTTGTTTCCAATCCGGGTGATGTGCATTGGCATGCTGTAGAAAGAATTATGCGCTATCTGAAAGGTACCGTGAACCATGGACTTCACTACAGTGGATATCCTTCGGTACTTGAAGGGTATTGTGATGCGAATTGGATCTCTGATGCTGATGAGATGAAAGCCACAACGGGGTATGTGTTTACCCTTGGAGGTGGTGCTGTTTCCTGGAAGTCTTGCAAGCAAACGATCTTAACGAGATCGACAATGGAAGCAGAATTAACAGCATTAGACACGTCTAGTGTCGAAGCAGGATGGCTTCGAGATCTTTTGATGGACTTGCCTGTGGTTGAAAAGCCAGTACCGGCTATCCTTATGAACTGTGACAATCAAACAGTGATTGTCAAGGTGAAGAGTTCAAAGGACAATGCACAGTCAACAAAGCACATAAAAATGAGATTAAAAGCTGTCAGACATTTAAGAAACTCCGGAGTGATAGCGGTGGATTATATCCAGTCGGCTAAAAATCTGGCAGATCCTTTTACTAAAGGGCTATCACGTGTTGTGATAGAAAGTGCATCGAGGGAGATGGGTATGAGACCCACATGAGTTGCCATGGCAGTAACCCAACCTACGTGATCGGAGATCCCGTGAAGTGGGACCTGGGAAAACAAGCTAGTGGTTAACTGAGGAGAGTAATTTTTACTAACCCACTCCACTGGAGATGCAGTACTCTCAAAAACTGTATGGCAGGTTGACTTTTGTCTTAATGTATTCCAAGGCTTGTATAAGCAAGATGCTATCCTACAGAGCGATCTTTGGAGGAACACACCTATATGATCCTGACTGCTGGTCACAGTCTATGGGATTGGGTGATCTCTAATAAGTTCATGAATAGGCCAGGAGTATGACTAATATGCTCCAGCCGAGGGGTCAGCCTTCGGCAGCCTAGTACTGGCAAGCCATTTAGTGAAACTATTTTACGCCAAACTGACAATTCAAGGCATAGTCCATTGTTCAGTTGTGATGTAGTGTAGCTACTTGTTCTAGGTGGATGTTCAACCTTAACGGGTCTCCACTGAAAATGCCGGTATATAAAAACAGTGAATGGAACAGAGGACAACACCATGGGTCTTCGGGATCTGGTGGGGGATTGCTGAAATTCGAATGGGCTAGCAGGCCCATTAGGCAATTTCCATTTAATCCCTAAGGCCCATGCTGCCATAGCAAATGGTGAGAGTTTAGTCCCACATTGCTAGTTGGGAGAGTTTTGCACCAGTTTATAAGGTGAGCTCTCTCCCCACTAGTGTGAGTTGGTATGAAGAGAGAGGATTAGTGGAGGTATTCCACACGCGCGCTCCTACTCCTCCGCCGCCCGCCACGCCACGACACGTCACGACGCGCCGCGGGTTGCGGGAATGAGCCGAGCCGATGCCTTTATTTTGGCAGTTTGAAACGGAGTCAACAGACACGCCAATAATATGAGACGTCATATTGATTGCTGTCTATTGCGTCACATTTATTTTGGTAACAGCCGCGCGCATTAATCACGTGTTAACCGCGCGCAATAAAACGGCGCATTGATTACGTGGTAACGGCTGTAGTAAACGCCAAATTGATTTGTGAGCTGACCGTTCTCCTACCGTGCCTATATATTGAGGTCGCAGGGGCGGACACATACACAAAACTCATACGCTCTGCACCCACTGTCGTTCCTCTTGTTGAAATATAAATACACGCCTAGCCTCTTTCCATCAGTTCGGACTTTTGGGATAATTGGCTAGTGCAACAATTCTATATGGTATCAGAGCCACGAGGTCTCGAGTTCGAGACCCTGCTCACGCAGTATTAAAAACAAAAGAAAAAGATTCTGCGGCCCGCACCAATCCCACGCTAAGGACTAAAATAGCCTAGACGTGAGGGGGAGTGTTGAAATATAAATACACGCCTAGCCTCTTTCCATCAGTTCGGACTTTTGGGATAATTGGCTAGTGCAACAATTCTATACCTCTCTCTGTTGCTGCCTCCGGTGATCCCATCCCGTCTACCGCGTACACGGCCGACGGGAGAGCAGGCCTCCGAAACCCCGCCTCTCCAGATCCTGTACGAGAGAGGGGCGATTAGGTTTTTGGGGAGCGTCTCCTACGCGACTGCTCGCCGTCTACTTCGACTACTACCTCATCATCAACATGGCCTCCGAAGCCGAACGAGCTGCTGCTGCCGCCGCTGCTGCCACCGAGGCTGCTGCTGCTGCTGAGGCCGCCAACGCTGCTGCTGCCGCCGCGGCCGCCGCCTCTGCTACGGCTACTGCCAATTCGCCAACTGCAGGGTATAACACGTTTATCGCTGCCCTTGTTATTTTCATGTGTGCGATAATAGTAGTTTGCGTAGATGTGTCTACTGTCAATCTAGTATGCATGAATATGGTTAATTATCAGTATGTTTACGTCATGCTCGTGATTTATACTTGGATTAATTTAATCTGTAAATTGCCTAAATTACTAACAGAAACTATATGTTTGCTATCAAGCATTCTAATTGGCCTCTTTCGGCTCACTGTTGTAGAAAGTATCCTTTCATGCCAAATAAACAATTGTTTTTCCAGTGCTAACATGTAGAATTATGATGAGAAATACATGGTAAAACAGAGTAATTAAAGTGTAACAAAAATAAAAACAGTTTAACCACAAAAAATAAGCAATTATAAAAAACGGCGCGCCATTTCCTCCTAGTACTGTGCTACCGATGCAAAACGCTGATACCGCTGCACCTTTTGAACAATGCAAGGTGACGTGCCAAAACGATGTAGCTAGCGCTACTTTCTCTTGGTACAAACCCTGCCACAGGTGCCTTATTTTTTATATACTAAAAGAAATATACGGGTGTCTAATAGAGACACCGGATTGATCCACATCATCTTAACTATGTCAACCCTTTGATTAGGATGATTTATAATTATAACGATCAAGATTTAAAGGTTTTATGTACCCTGCAATCACATATTTTTTTGGACATGTAATATCTGTCACGTTACCCACACATTAATTTAATATTAAGTCATGTACCAGTTGGACACGGTTTATGTTGACAAGATCGCGTCTCACACGTCAACTACCAAAAAGGAAAAAAAAACCCATCTAGGCTGCTCTGGCCGAGACCTGGTGGTTGTAAAGAAAAAAAAACACCAAGGCTGGAACATGGTGGCTAGGCCAAAGATGAAAAAGGCGGGAAATCTAATTTTAAGGCGCCCTGGGAATGGCTGATCTCCAGGACCGTTGGATTGGTCATCAACGCTCCAGATTAACTCGTCGGAGACGTTACAAACACGCGCACGTTTCGCACAGCCCTCGTCGCCTTTGTCCGTTTTGCATCGCACGAAAGAAACCGCCATTTTCTATGTCATGTGGGCCCGACAGGAGAGACGTCGTTCTGTTGTTGCCAATCACGCTCTCCAGTTCTCTCTGTCTCGTTCTCTCCTCCGGTGGAGAAACCGGCGATTTGCTTCCGATTCGCATTGATTTCACCCATTTCCGGCGAATCCGTCCAAGGCGAGCGTGGAGTAGCAGGTTCGATTGCATCTCCCCACCATTGCTTGCTTCGTCGTTCAGTATTATCGCCGGATGTTGTGCCCCGTCATAATGGTGTGGTAGTTAGTCGCCGGTGCGCCCTGCTTCCAGCCGCCGAAGACCCAGCCCACGGAAAACAAAAGCCGTTTCGAGACTGTTGTGCTCACTCCCACACCCGTTTCTCATCCACCCCCGACGCATGTGCTCGATTTTTGATACGCGCAAATAACCGTCAACGGGTTCATTCGATAGTTCAGTTTGCGTTTGTCTCATCAATCATATCACATACATCCATGCAATTCCGGTAGTTCTTTCCCCAAATGTAAGCACAGAACATGCGCCCCCCTCTGTTCAGTGTTCTCTCAAAACAGAGAGGTTCAGTTAAATGCAGTTGAAGTATTAAGCGTGTAAGAGAATGTAGTGCACATAGTTGGATGCAGTTGAAGGATGAGTGGTTCAGAGTTTAACCATGACATTTCCTCTCCACATTCATGCTTAAGTTGCATTCGAAGGGTTTAGCCTGTAGGAATAGGGGGAAGGGATTGTAGTGCCCATTTTGTGTGTTTGATTTGGTGTTCATTTAGATGTTTTTAAACCCGCATTATACACTTCTGTTGTAGTATACTAACTTTTTTCAATGATCTTCAAATTTCAGCGTGTACGAGAATGGGTAGTTTAGGCCATTTTTATTCATTTTTCACTATGAATTCGGTTTGAAGGTTTTAGCGTGTAGGAGAAGGGGAAGGGAAAGGGAATGTAGTGCCCATTGTGTGATTGTTCTGATGTTCAATTATATGTGTTAAACATGAATTATACACTTCTGTTTTAGTATACTATATTTTTCGATGATCTTCAAATTTTATTTTATTGCGTGTTTTTACAGTTATTGTATTAATGATTTTTCCGTTCATGTTTTTTGTGTGTGAGTTGTTTGCTTATGACAGTCTTATGTTTTATGCATGTATTCTTTGTTGTGTTTTTGTGCTTTTAGTCACACAATATGTGTTATGTCTGGTCTGGGCGCGTGGCGCGTTGTTTTGTCAGGGTGATATAGTTTACACACATTTACATGCTCACTTCATTTTTTTTTGTTTAGTTCCATTTTTTAGCCAGTAATAGATTCATTAAATTCTATGTGTGATCAAATCTATCAGAGCATTAACATGGATAAGTTATTTTTGAGTGTACTACCAAATTAAATTGGATTTTTTTTACTCATATGTAGTTATTGAAGGGGAACGTAGCATAGAAAACAAAAATTTTCCTACACGAGAGACACCCGAAAGGCCAAGATCTAATCTAGGAGACGAATTGCAACGGGCAACAAGAGGGTTAAGGAGAACACATACCCTCGAAGACTCAAAGTGGTACGAGATCAAATCTCGTTGTTGGCGTAGTCGTACTCACACCGATCCCGATAGCGAGAAGATGGCACCGCAATCCGGCGGTGCATCCGTGATCGGTCACACGTACGGTTGATGACGACCTCCGTTCCCTCGTTCCAGCGGGGCGCGGAAGTAGAGGATCCCTCGGAACTCCAGCAGCACGACGGCGTGGTGGTGAAGAAGAATCCCACGGTCAGGGCTTCGCCAAGCCGGAGACCATGGAATGGAGCAGCGGGTGGAGGGAAATGGAAGTGGACAAGTGTGTGTTGTGGGAGAGGGAGCTCTCACCCCTCCTTTTATAGGAGGGGATGGCAGCCACGAATTTTTGGCTGCCTCCACCTCTCCCTCATCATGTGAGTGGAGTCTCCACTCAACCCACTCATTCTTCCATGAATTCCCACTCAAAATCCCAAGGGTTTTCTTTAATAAATAAATAAAACAATTTTATTTCTTTATTTTAATATTTGTTAATTCCATTAACAAACATTAACATATAACCCCTTGAGTTAGTTGTTAAATCTATTAACAACCATTTGATAAGAATCCCCTTGAACTATTTCAAAATTACTCGAAACAATTTCGGTGACTATTTCAATATTCCCCGAAACAATTTCGGTGCTGTCCAAACTTTTCTCCGATATTCCGTATCCTCTCAAATGCGTCATCGAACCTTAAGTGTGTCACCCTACGGTTCGCGAATAAGATAGACATGATCGAGACTCCTCTCCGATCAATAATCAACAGCGGGATCTGGAGATCCGTGATGACTCCTATATATTCAACGATGACTCTCGTGATCGTGTGAACCAACAACGCCGTGAACTATTCCCTTTGTCTCGCGATATTTTACTTGTCCGAGATTCGATCATTGGTATCAACCATACCTTGTTCAATCTCGTTACCGACAAGTACTCTTTTCTCGTTCCCGTGATATAACATCCTTTGTGATCATATCACGTGCTTGCAAGCGGTTTCGATGTGATATCACCGAGAGGGCCCAGAGTATATCTCTCCGTCATTTGGATGGACAAATCCCACTCTTGATCCATGATCCTCAACTAATACTTTCCGAATACTCAACGACACCTTTATAGTCACCCTGTTACGGTGTGACGTTTGATGCCATCAAAACACTCTTCCGGTATCAGTGATTGACATGATCTCATGGTCTAAGGAATAAGTTACTTCGTGTGTTTGATATAACAATGTAAACTAAATGACTTGATCGCATTGCTATATTCTCTTTGGGTATATGTTCATCACATCATTCTTCTAATGACATGACCCCGTTATTAATAACATCCGATGTTCATGATCAGGAAACCTTGATCATCTATTAATCAACGAGCTAGTTAAAAGAGAGGCTTTACTAGGAACCATTGTTTGTTTATTAAGCACACATGTATCAACGTTTCCGGTTAATACAATTCTAGCATGAGAAATAAACATTCATCATAAACAAGGAATAAGATAATAACCATTTTATTATTGCCTCTAGAGTCAATAATCTAGTCTGTAAGCACTTTAACACATATGGCGTACCAGTGTTATTACCATGCTTCGCATGCGGTAAACATCATCAAAAAGATCTGAACTGTTCAGGTCCTATTGTATTTGCATGTTCTTTGCGTCTACACGCATCACTCATTCTCTAATGAGATGGCTTTGTATATATGGTCAATCGGTGAAAACTTAATTCCTCAGCTTAAACTGATGTCACTAACATTGTGAAAATGTAGCTTCATAGTGTTAGCATTCTTGGAAATTCACCAAGTTCCGGTGATACCTTAATTCCTCAGCTTAAACTGATGTTACTAACATTGTGAAAATGTAGCTTCATAGTTTCAGCATTCTTGGAAATTCACAAAGTTCAATAAAGAACTCCTTGACACAAAATACGCTTATAATTAGTTGTCAACACAACGATATACTTTAGCCTTTGTTGTAGTATCTGTCACATATTTTAATTTTGAAACTCTTTCAAATCCAGCATGGAACTTTCTTCCATCCTATTGTGCTACCCTTCATCACATATTTTAATTGAGATAAAATTACTTGAATAAATGACAAGACTATTAGTGTAACATATTACAACTATTATTTTGTCATTACTATATAGGAAAACATATCCTTAGCATTTCTAAAATGACACAAGGATCTCTCCCACTGTTGTCTAATCATCATATGAATTATCCTACTATAACATTTATAGCATAGGACTCATGGTTGTGTACATAGCATGGAAACATGACTTAGAAATCTCAATTTCAATGATGCTCATCATGTGTCAAAACACATGAATCTTGCTCAATTATTTTCCATGTGACAAGAACTCCTTCTTATCAATTGTATATTGACTTACTTCAATATTTCATCTATGTAATTTGGCTTCAATCATATCAGGCGCTTCAATCCATCTTTTATAGATATCGATGCCCAATATCTTCTAAGCCTTTCATCAATATGAAATCTTAACCGTGTTAATTTAAAATACATATTTTCCAATCAACCATATGTCATCTACATAAAGTATTGGAAATATGTCATAACGCTCCCACTTAATTTCTTGTAACTCTACAAGCATCTTTATCATTCATGATGGAATCAAACTCTTTTGATAACTTCATTAAGGTAAAGATTTCAACTTCGTTATGCTCACTTCAACCATTGAAGTGCGCATGCCTTTCTAGCAACCTTTTGAATTTTACAAAACTCTCAGACTGTGTCAAGTACACATCCTTGAACAAACTTCCTCGAGAGGAGAATTGGTTTTGTTATTCAACTGCCATATCATAATATGTAACCTTTTGCTAGAACTATCCGCAAAGACTAAAGCATCACTACGGAAGATCAAAATCTTGTAGTAGTTAACTCTTTGAACTTCATCGAAAACAACTTTTCGATAAGTACAATTTTAATAAGATGTAAAATCCATGTCTTTGTCGCTATATAGACCCTTTTGCTATCGCTAGGCATCATGCCTATCGAAAGGACTACCAAGTCACATACTTGATATTCATACAAGGATACTATGGCGGATATAATGACTCATAGTCAATTTTACGAAGTCAGGGCCCATCATTTGCTTCCTTTATAAGGTCCAGGTCCTTTTGTTGTCAAAACAACACTTTATACTTAAACCACAAGTTGTTCTAAGTACAAAGTTTTTGGACTTTTCTGGTACAGTTCGCAAACTCATCCGAAGTATCTACAACAGATGTAGTGTCTTCTACTTTGTCAAAATAGCAAACCCCGGAACAACTTCCAGTGTTGCGCTACTCTTGACATGATAACGAAGATTCTCTAATCTCGTTGGGTTTGTACTGTGCTCCCACTCACTTGTTTCGCAAGAACTACTTTCTCGAGAAATCAACCCTTTCTGACAAACAACATTTGTCTTTTGGTTCGGTGATAGGAGAAATACCCAATGTTTTATTTGGGATAACCTTATAAACATATATTTATCCTATTTTGGTTGTAAACATTTTACACATGCTATGGATACCAAAACTTAAGAAAGTGACAATTCGGGTCACTACCCAAACCATATCTTATATGTTGTCAATTTCAGCAGATCATGATGGTGCTCTTTTCAGTGGAAAAACGGTTGTCACTAATGTATAAACTACAAAATTATAATGGCATTTTTATTAATCTTACCATGTCAAACAAGGTTTGATTTTGTCTTTTTGAATACTCCAATCTAATGTGGGGTATTCGAGAAGTATAAGTTGTAGAACAATTCTGCAACTTCTCAGATGTTTTGCTAAACTTGTAACTCAAACTTTATCCTTTATGATCCAATCATAAATACTTGATTATCTTGTTACATTGATTTTAACTTCATATTAACAACCTTTTGAACCAATTCAAAATGTCAAACTCTGTTCCCTTTAAATAGATATACTCACATATCTACTTAAATCATCGACAGAATTTTATGAAGGAAAAATTAATCCACCATACATGACTACACATAATGGACTATATACATCAATATGTATAATCTCCACTAAATTAGTCGTCCATTCTACTTTGGCCTAAGAACGGAATTCTAGTCATCTTTTGGAAGAGGTCTCACAAGCGTCAATAAAATGACTCCGGAAGTCCATCAATATGGAGTTCCTTCATGTTTTCCTTTCCGATATGAACTAAAATGGTGGTGTCACAATTTAAGTGAAACTCTTCAACGTCTTGCAACGTTTAGCATTTAGTCTTATAGATGTTTACTTTACCAACATGATTTATATTAACATATCCATCAATTATGGAATATGATCATAGTTTGAACAATCTCATTTGTTCTCACAAAAGACTAGAACAAAATAACAAATTATTAAGTTCTTCAAATAAATCTTGACTGGTTGGTTCGATACGACAATGAACACAATAACACTTTATTTATGTTCTTGTCATAATCGATTCCACATCTATTACTAGTTCCTTTTAGGCCCTTGTATTTCTTTCATTGCGTTGCTTTGTATGACAACTCATACCAACCAATGTGGTATCAAAATACCCAAAAATACTTTGTTAACTAGTAATACATCTATAACTTGTATATCAAGCATATACTCCTGAGCTGGACTTTCCAGTTATCTTCTTTTTCTGCCATATATCTTTTTGTAATTCTATTTTCAATATTCCCTTTCCTTTATAGAAGAATCATTCAACATCAAACAATGCTAGTCTTACTAGCTCATTTTCTTTGGCGTGTTAGTCATATACTATCACCCATTGAGTCATACTTTGAGTTTGATTGTTCTACTAATATCACCATATTAATAGCATTCTTCTAGATTCCACTCTTAACAATTTCTAAGTAAGGTAAAATACTTTACCCATACTTCTAATCCATCCCATCATAACAATTTTATGATTAAGTTACTATAGCTCGAAGGAAGGGATTTAGAGGATAATTTTGAGCGCCCAACTTCTTGGAATATTCAAACGCCTAGCGTCTTCAATCATTGCATATATTCAGATAATATAAGCAAACATTGTCACGCTAAATTTGCATATATTCACATAATATAAGCAAACATTGTCACGCTAAATTATACTCAGTCATGTTGCCACAAATAAGTTTCTAGATATCAATATATCTTTCACTTGATTGTTTCTGAAAACAACTCTTTTCAGTCCCTAAATCACCTTGATCAACAAAACATTCTTTTGAAGATAAAGTAATACGGAAGCAACCATGACTCTGGATTCTAAGTAGGAATTATTTTCTCTAGATTAATCAATCATTAACCACATGGAGCTAGGTAGGAAATACCAAAAATTTACAATAGGACTCAATTTTAAATTTCACTAATACGGTACCAATCTTAAATGGTATTTACCAGATCATAACAGTTATATCTCAATTAACAATCTAAGTGTAAGATAGTTATGAGGATGCCAATGACTACTACAAGTTGTGCAAATTCACTTTGATTTGTTGTTCATGATAAATAAGTTCAAGTTAATTCAAATTAAGCCATGAACTCCCACTCAAAAACAACATCCCTCTTAGTCGTCTTTAGTGATTACACGAACCAAATTCACTACACCAAAACCGATCATCACGTGAGATGATGTAGCTTCAAAGGCGAACATCGACATGTTCATCATATCATCCATATGACTCATGCTTTACCTTTCGGTTACGTGTTCCGAGGCCATGTCTGTACATGCTAGGCTCGCCAAGTAGAACCGTAGTATTGCGTGTGTTTCAAGGCCATGTCTGTACATGCTAGGCTTGAAAACACCCGTTGTATGCGAACGTTGAGTCTATCACACCCGATCATCACGTGGTGTCTCGAAACGACGAACTTTCTTAACGGTGCATACTTAAGGAAGAACACATTATTATCTTGATATTAAGTGAGAGGGATCATCTTATAATGCTACCGTCGCTATCTAAGCAAAACAAGATGCATAAAAGGATTAACATCACAAACATCACATGTAAGGATAACGTGATATGATATGGTCCTCCTTGCACTTGATCTCCATCATGTGCATTATGGTATGATCTCAATCATTCCACCGGCGTGGTACCAAGTACCATGGCACCCCAATCTTGATTGTCCATCAATAAGAAGACAATCATATGGATACCTTCCGGTATATCAATAATTTACAAAATAGATCATCTCATAATCAAATTTGTAATATTGACCATGTCACATCACATGCCCAGCAAAAAACTAGTTAGACGCCTCTAATTTATTTTTTTTGCATATTTTACGTGGCTTAGGGCTTTCGATGATAGAACCGTTCATACCTACGAACATCAACCACAACGTTGATAAACACATTTTTAACAACCCTTCATAGATTAGATCTTAACTATAGTAGGAGAAACAGACACCCGCAAGCCACTTATGCAATACAAGTTGCATGTCAGTTGTGGAACAAGTCTCATGTACGTGGACATGTAAGGTTAGTCCGGGCCGCTTCATCCCACTATGCCACTAAGATCATAAAATAATCAAGGAGGTAATAACATGATCATCAACGCCCACATACATACACAAAAACAACTACACATAACTGAAAAAGCATAGAAAGAAGGGGAACGTAGCATAGAAAACAAAAATTTTCCTACACGAGAGACACCCGAAAGGCCAAGATCTAATCTAGGAGACGAATTGCAACGGGCAACAAGAGGGTTAAGGAGAACACATACCCTCGAAGACTCAAAGTGGTACGAGATCAAATCTCGTTGTTGGCGTAGTCGTACTCACACCGATCCCGATAGCGAGAAGATGGCACCGCAATCCGCGGTGCATCCGTGATCGGTCACACGTACGGTTGATGACGACCTCCGTTCCCTCGTTCCAGCGGGGCGCGGAAGTAGAGGATCCCTCGGAACTCCAGCAGCACGACGGCGTGGTGGTGAAGAAGAATCCCACGGTCAGGGCTTCGCCAAGCCGGAGACCATGGAATGGAGCAGCGGGTGGAGGGAAATGGAAGTGGACAAGTGTGTGTTGTGGGAGAGGGAGCTCTCACCCCTCCTTTTATAGGAGGGGATGGCAGCCACGAATTTTTGGCTGCCTCCACCTCTCCCTCATCATGTGAGTGGAGTCTCCACTCAACCCACTCATTCTTCCATGAATTCCCACTCAAAATCCCAAGGGTTTTCTTTAATAAATAAATAAAACAATTTTATTTCTTTATTTTAATATTTGTTAATTCCATTAACAAACATTAACATATAACCCCTTGAGTTAGTTGTTAAATCTATTAACAACCATTTGATAAGAATCCCCTTGAACTATTTCAAAATTACTCGAAACAATTTCGGTGACTATTTCAATATTCCCCGAAACAATTTCGGTGCTGTCCAAACTTTTCTCCGATATTCCGTATCCTCTCAAATGCGTCATCGAACCTTAAGTGTGTCACCCTACGGTTCGCGAATAAGATAGACATGATCGAGACTCCTCTCCGATCAATAATCAACAGCGGGATCTGGAGATCCGTGATGACTCCTATATATTCAACGATGACTCTCGTGATCGTGTGAACCAACAACGCCGTGAACTATTCCCTTTGTCTCGCGATATTTTACTTGTCCGAGATTCGATCATTGGTATCAACCATACCTTGTTCAATCTCGTTACCGACAAGTACTCTTTTCTCGTTCCCGTGATATAACATCCTTTGTGATCATATCACGTGCTTGCAAGCGGTTTCGATGTGATATCACCGAGAGGGCCCAGAGTATATCTCTCCGTCATTTGGATGGACAAATCCCACTCTTGATCCATGATCCTCAACTAATACTTTCCGAATACTCAACGACACCTTTATAGTCACCCTGTTACGGTGTGACGTTTGATGCCATCAAAACACTCTTCCGGTATCAGTGATTGACATGATCTCATGGTCTAAGGAATAAGTTACTTCGTGTGTTTGATATAACAATGTAAACTAAATGACTTGATCGCATTGCTATATTCTCTTTGGGTATATGTTCATCACATCATTCTTCTAATGACATGACCCCGTTATTAATAACATCCGATGTTCATGATCAGGAAACCTTGATCATCTATTAATCAACGAGCTAGTTAAAAGAGAGGCTTTACTAGGAACCATTGTTTGTTTATTAAGCACACATGTATCAACGTTTCCGGTTAATACAATTCTAGCATGAGAAATAAACATTCATCATAAACAAGGAATAAGATAATAACCATTTTATTATTGCCTCTCGGGCATATTCCCTTCAGTTATGCAATCTCTCATTGTTGTAGGATTATCAATGGGGAGGAAACGGAAACCGGTTGATGAAGGTGATAAAGTTGTTGCGGCTAGTGCTATAAAGCGAGTTCAAAGAAACAAGCAGAAAGTGGATGATGACAGTGGCGGGGGATTTGTTGAGGGTTTTGACTTAAAACCTCGGCGAAACAGGCCTCACCTTGTCAAATTGTGAAGTTGTACGATCACATCAACGATGACCAGAAAGCTGATATTGTTAACATGGAGCTAGACAATCTTCTTGGCATCAAATGCAGTGTTCTTCACGACTCTGAAATTAGTTGGTTTGCTGGAACATATGATAAGCATAGTCGGGAGTTTGTCATCCCGGGACATGGTAGGATCCCGCTGAATGACCAGACGATTTTCCATTCCTTAGGTCTCCCCATTGGTGACGAGCCTGTCGTTTACGCTATGGATGCCGACATTCAGGCTGAGTTGGGTCCCGTCTGTTTGAAATCCTCAAGGGACATGGACAGTTCTGATGAGAAGTTCAAACAACTTTTTGTGAGGTACATCATGTGTACATTCATATTCCCAACGACCAAAAATAAGATCAGCAATAGGTGCTACCCTGTCCTGGTGAGTAACATTTCTTTTATGCGATATCAGTCTATTTTTGATTAATTTTGTTTTCTTTTTTATTGTGGTAACTATTTAATGTTATGCATGGTAACTTTTACTTCAGTGTGATGGTAACGTTTACTATTATGGCATGATAACTTATTCCAATTCGATGTCATTGTAACTTTTATAATTTTGACATGGTAACTTATACTGAAATGGCATGGTAACTTCTATTTAACCGAGTGGTTACTTTTAAACTTTTTTGTGTTTTTTAACAGGACAACATTGGCAATGTTAAGAATCTTAACTGGAGTAAATTTATTGCTGACCAACTTCACAAAGGTTTATCCAATGGCTAGTACAACAATAATTGCTTGTTCGTCCTTGAGGTATGTATACTTTTTGTATATTTTCTGTCCATTCATTTCAATGTAGTCTGGTTTCATACAATGTCTAATATTTGTTTGTTTATTTTTTCCTATTTGCACAACTTTTGTACTATGATTCTCTGGATGTTAGCGGTGTAAATCTTAATCTACCTGATGGGCGATTTGCTATAAACATATGGTCCAGAGAAGACATTGATACTGTATTGGCCGCATATTTGCAAGTTGATGGAGATGTTTTGGGAAGCTCCCGGTACGTGCGTTACTTGATGTTTTATCTTTGTATTCCTCAATAATTTTCTTTTTTCATGTTTTGTTTGCCTTACCCTTTAAATTTGTCTGACTTTGTTTTTCTCGATTTTTGTGTGTCTTGCAGCTTAAATCTCATATTCATTTTAACTACAGTTTATTCGGTGGTGTTGATGGTTTTAATAGGTGGATTGACACTTGTTATGATCCTAGATGTTGAGCCAAAGTATTTCTTGGTTTCAACCCTTTATGCCAAATCTCAAGTTTTGTTCGGTACTAGTAGGTTGGTACTTATTTTGTTTATTCTAGTTCTGTTTATTCAATGTTATTCTACATTATTATTAACTATTCATTTTAGCTGTTTTTAAGCAAAAGTCTGATGTTGCGCATCTTATTGGTTCGTTTGCGTCCGGAATGGTTGGTATGATGGCAACTCTTATTGGAGGATGGAAGAAGTTGTCATCTAGTGCGGGCGATGATTTAGGGGAGCAGTTTGAAAGTTTCACTGATGAATTTGTTGGTGGAAAGCTAGATCAACCCGGCAGGAAGTTCGAGCAGAGAAGGCAAAGTGTTTTGGAAAGTCTGATTCACTGGCTAGTGGGAAAGCAGAACCTTCCAGCACAAAATATGAAAAAGGAAAATAAGATCAGTCTGCCAACTTGGAGAAGGTATCCACTGTCAAACCCACTTCTAGGGTTACACCTTCGTTCGCAGCTGCAAACAAGGGTGTTGTTATCGGTGGACTGGATGAGAATCTGTCTTCTGATGGCGGCGATACGTCTGATGGTGACGATGACAGCTCGTATAGAGATTCAGATGATGATTACACACATGAATTTGTCGTTGAATTTAATAATAAATCCAAACAATCCAGTGGATTGCAAGCAGGAAAGTCTAGTTGGGATGGTGATGTAGTTTCTGAATCACCCGCAACATTTTCTAGTCGAGACATGGACACTGAGTCTCCTACACCTAATGTCAATTAGTCATCTCAATAAGTCTCTCGGGTGATCCGATATGGTTTCGATTAAGAGAACGTATGAACTCTGGTGACGATCGTCGGCTAACAGGGGCACGATTTATCCAGGTTCGGGGCTCTCGTAGAGGTAAAACCCTTACTCCTGCTCTTTCGACCTGTATTGTGAGTAGATCGGTTACAATGGGGGGGTGCTCAATTCGAGAGTATGGTCTCGAGCTCAAGGGTTTGGCGATGAGAAGTTGATTGGATCCCTCCTCCGGTGGTTCTCCTGGCCTTATATAGGTGGCCAGGTCTCAAACCGTAACAGGGGGGTTACAAACCCTAGCTTTAGGTCAGTTACAAGTTTTCTTCTTGACCCGCAAGTCTTTGCGGGTGAGCTCGAATTGGGCCTTCTAAAACTGTAAGTGGCACCTCTTTCTAGGCTTAGGTCTTGAGCCTTGGACCGGGTAGCTTCACCCGATAGGTCCAGGATTCATCCCCACGTTACTTGTAGGTTGAAATCGATATAAACCTTTTGCCCACATGTTTATATGGAAAAAGCAACCACATTGAATCATTAGTCCCTTT
>JAPCYS010000928.1:0-34570 GCA_028641055.1 Alopecurus myosuroides
TTTAAATAATGTAAGAACATTGTGTTAGTGCTAGTCCCTGGATCAATTGCTAGCACCACAGTACAAAATGAAATATCATGCAAATGCATCAAATTCTATTACATCGCATGATCCAGTCTTTACAAAATAGTATTACAACTTGCATAGTCTTAGAAGACTAGCAGAAAACAGAGAAATACAACGGAAAACATAGTACAACATCGAGCCCATCTTCTTCATGTGCCACATGCAAAACATGTTGGCGGTAGACTCGAGATCCTAAACAAAATCTTCACTCATCTTGTGAAACATCTGCGGGATGAAATATGCAGACACAATGGAGTCAATACAATTTAATGTATTGGCAAGTAACACTATGGTGGATATAAATGGCAAGACTAATACTACATGCTTATTTGGCTGAGTGGAGTTTTGGTTAAGTTTGCATAAAGCAAGTTTTCTCCTATCTCTTTTGTAAAAGAAAATTTTTCTTTTCAAAGGGGTGGCGTCATTGGACTGAAATCCAAGCACCACTACTACTGTTCACTTGGTCAAATTTTACTTATTGAAAATGGTGATGTGATTCTTCCGTCCTTCCTTGTCCAGCTGCTCATAGTTGTCCATAACCGGGGACACGGCTAAGATCTTAGTTTGTTGACTCTACAGAGCTTGTGCACTTTCACCTTCAGACTCAACTCAACCCAAATATCCTATACACTCTGAGTGCATTAAGGAAAGGATAAGAATCGAGACGAGATCTTTCATAAGCAAGAATCCAACCCAATGGCAAGACCCGTTCCACCTATAATTATGCTACATCTGCTTGTCAAGCCCGGGCTGAACCCTCGCAACTTAGTTAATCAAGACAGAGCCCATATGACTAAAGGCTGCACTGGAAGCAATCTAAACTTGGGGAACATCATAATCAGTTTGTTCCTTGGTGGCATTCCTTAAAGTGAACTCCCCTCGGGGAGACACTCAACTTTCGACAGCCCCGCAATACCAATCCACCCAGGTGGTTCATTGAAGTTGTTACTTAGAATTTCTCACAACATCAAGTAAAACAATCTCTATAGCATGGAAAAGCATCAACTAAGTACCAAGGCTTCGAAATAACAAGGTATAAGGATGGCTACACACTACTAGGATATAGCATAGCATAATATAATTTAGTAAAACTTCCTATCATGCATACTACTCAAAATCAACTCATGCATATAGAAAATAATGGGTAGTTGAATGATGTGTTACTTGCCTTGTTGAAGTTGGTGAAGATATCACACTCTCTTCACAAAAGATCGTTGCTCTCCGTATAATCTATTCATTGAAAACACAATAACAAAATAAACAAACATTCTACCAAACAACATACAAGTGCAGAAAACATACAGAGAAACTAACATATCAAAAAGGGGTTTAACCAAGTTGACAAGGTCAAGATTTGAGTTCAATACTTGTTAAGGAAATTCCAAGGGTTTACTTGGGATGGACTAGGTTGAGTTTGATGTGATATAACTTTATTATAACCATACTTGTTGAGGAAGTTCCAAGAGTTCACTAAGGTGATCTAACTATTTCAACTAAAGAAGCACATAACAAGTATAACACTTAGTTGTTTTTATCAAAAAATTTGAGTGATCTAAGTTTAGTCTTTCCATTTTGGTTTAAGGTAGGTCTAGGTTCAAATATCAATAGGAAAACAAGTCTAAGTCTTGGGATTTTCCATTTGGGTCAATGGTTGGACAAAAACAACTTGTTATTCTTCAACTTGTGTGGATTGCTCCATGTCTTCACATGCTTGTCTTCTTGAAGATCACCTTCATGCTTCTATTGTAGACTTGTTCCTTGGATGAATTCTTCTCTTGGTCTTGATAGATTCTTCATGGCTTTCACTTCACTAATTGGTTTGGGTATGGGATGGGCACAAATACCACTAAGTCAATTTGAAAAGAAAGAAATGGAAGGGATAGGAAGAGAGAGGAAAATGTCTTCTCCTTGATTTTCTTCATACTCCTGTACGTCATTGAGTTTCTTCTTGTTGATGTGGAGTCTATGTCCTTACTTCAATTTCTTCAATGGTATTCCTCATAGCTCTTCATGTTTCCACCAAGTTGATATTGAAGTTTCATTCATGTGCTTGAGTCTTGATCTCCATTTTGCTGACTTGGTGAATTCTTGAAGCAAGAATGGGGGAGTGGAGAGGATAGAAAACTAAAGTTCACTACTTGGTATTATATGTGATTGACACATTCTAAGGACTTGGATTGGCTCCAAATAGACATAACATCAAGGAATAACAGTTGAAAACAATTCCTAAGACATGGTGAAAAATGGATGTATCACTATGTTGGGTTTTTGGTCAAATACTCATGTCCATGGTCCAAGGATGTCCAAAATGGTTGGGAAGGGTTGTTTCTGGTTCAAGGTTATCAAATGGAGCAATTTTGCAAAAGAAACTATATTGAAAATATTTATAGAAGTAAATCCATGTCAAAAATACTCAACATACCAATTAATTCTAAAATCATTTTTAATTTGTTCAAATATTATTTTGGGACAGAGGATGTGAAATTACACATCCTAAGGTTTCCAAATATATTTTATTTACAATTTTTAGATTTGTAGAATTTGAATTATGCCAAATTTTATCAAACAAGCATATTTGAAAATGAACAAATTTAAGTTTTTCAAATTTGAATTTGGCTAGTGCCAAAAGTTTCTAATTTTCAATGGATTTTCAAAAAGACCAAGATTGCTAAATTTGGCCTTATCTATCAAAAGATATGATAGATCTAAGATGTAGGGGCTTTTCTGCAAAATAGACATTTTATTTTTATTCGAGAATTAAATCCAGAGACAGATGGGCTCAGATATGTTATTTGATGCGCATGGCGATGGATAGGGACTGGGCCTGGGCCGGCTACGTGCTGCTTTGGGCGATAGATAAAAATTTAATGCGCAGCCGAGTTGGCGCGTCCTGATTGGCTGATACCTCTTCGTGGGGTGGATCTAATCCTGGCCACCGGATCTGGATCTAATGGTACTTGGGCATTGGGGCTTACCTCCTGATGGAGGGATGATAACCCGGTCACCGTGGGGCCTGCGGCCAAAGGCGTTTACATCACGGGAGAAGCTCGGAAGAATATGGAGAAACTAGTCATCGGCGAGATCTACGTCAACCACGAAGGAGAAAAGATGGTGGACGATTCCGGCTGGGGACCAGAGTCGGATCACCTCGAATCCGGGTCTATCATGACAATCGGCCAGATCAGCGTCTTCATCGGTATGGTACGTACTTCCGGTTCGATCCCTGACGACTTTGGGTTTGATTCTGTGTCAGGGAAGACCAGCTATATCCAATCAGATGGAGAAGAATCAATTGGGACAATAAACCCGACAGGAGAGCTCACCACGAAGTGGGAACAGCCGGAGGAGCCGGCATGGACCCCGCGTGGCCGGGACGAGAAAGAAGATGATACCGAATCTATCATGCATCTACTGGAAAACCGGTACGAGGAACATAGCGGCGAAGAGGAACAGTATGGATCCGCGCCAAGCATTGTGCGTCGGGTTGCGGTTTACACGGCTCCCGCGACCAATCTCAACCAAGAGAGCGTAACCGCGGCCGCAGCCGGGACAGCACAAGCATTAACCCGGCAGCAAGGGCCGGCTAACGGGAACACGGTTTTGGCCCAGGTTGACGGAGAGTCGGCATTGGTTACCAGTCAGGCGCCAGAGAACGAGTTACACGCGAACATGTTTGGATTCCTAGCAAACCGAACACCAGGAGCGGGATCCACAACATCCGGCCTTGTTCGACAACAATCTGATCCTAGATCCGACAGTTCTTGCCACAGTTATCACTCCAGAGAACGCGGCGGAACGTGTTAGGGATTTGGACGTAGCCCGTCGTGCATTGGAGCAGCAGAGGAGGCAAGTAGAAGCAGAAAGACAAGGGATGGCCACACGACAACGCGAGCTGGATGCACTGGAAACCCGGCTCCAAGAGGAAACGACTAGATTACATCAAAGGCACCAAACCAGATTGCCAGCATTGGGAGGAGTCATAAACCCGGCCGCACTATTTATCACGCCTCAGGATCAGCCGATTCCAGCGGCAAATCAAGGAACCGCCCCTCAGCCGACAACCGGAGGAGTACAACCGGTAGACATGCAGGTCGGGTTACCCGCACCGCAGACTGGAGTTACTACCGGCAATACTGTACCACCGCCACCACCACCACCACCATCACGTTTTCACACACCAGCGGGTCATTACAACAATCCCATGGACAACGTGTACGCGGCAACGCTTGCACTAAATCAAATCCCCGTGAGAGAGTCACCCCACGCAGAGGAGACCCGGCGGGCGATAGATATGCTGCGCACCGCGGTGACGCAACAGGTTAATTACCCGGATCACAGAAGTGGAATGCATGGGACACCATATGTCAGCCAACAGCAAGGTAACGCTGGCAACATCCAAACAAGTTCGGCACGGTGGAGGGAAGAGCAGCAGCAAATGCCGCCTCCTCCACACATTCAGGCAGTACCAGCAGCATCAGCAGCACAGGCCATCGTGGACAGTTCCAGAGCCAGGAGAGCCGTGGCCGGGTCTGCGGTACATGGGATACCAGCAGTACCGCGTCCAGCTGTACCCCCTGCAGGATCACACGTTTCCCGAGTAAGACTAGCTTCGACCATTCTTGCAGGACCTAAGTGTCTTTCAGATAGCATCAGGGCTGAGCCTTACCCGGAAAAGTTCAAAGAACCGGGTAAAGTAGTGAATTACGAGCCGACTATGGATCCGGAAACATGGTTGAGCAGTTACGAGATGGCCATGTCGATTCGCAATGCGTCCGAGAATCTTTAAGCCAAATTCATGTATCTAATGATGTCAGAGGGAGCAGCAAAGTTATGGTTAACCAATCTACCGGAAGGATCTATCAAGTCATGGGAAGAATTGAAAACTGCGTTTATCAAGCACTTTCACGGGACGTGCAGAAAGTTATTCACTATTGATGATCTAGAGCGATGTGTTCAGAAGAAGGGAGAATCGGCGCGCAGCTGGGTGCGCCGGGTTATGGAAATACTTCATTCATCTACAGATCTTCAGCCCAAGGATGCGCTGCAAGCTATGGCAAAGACCTGCAAGTACACACCTTTAGTACAAAAGTTAACTCGCATGAAATCTAGTCGGAATGCTTCGGAGGTTACAATGGGAGAACTGATGGATGCATGCAACAAACATGCCGCAACGGACACTACGGAAGAGGAAACTGACGATAAAAAAGCAAAAGCAAACACAAGTAATAACGGAAGAACCGGCAATGGATCAGCGCCGGGTAACAACAGCCAGAACAAGCGCCCGTTTGAAGGAGGCTCTGAGTTTGTCGCCAACACTGAAGCCGGATCTTCCAGACCCAGGGCAGAAGGAAATTTCAATACTGGGAATCACAACGCAGGAAACTATCAAGGGCCACCAAGGCCGAGTAATAATTGGGACATATTCCGAATGGCATGCCCGAAGCACAGCAAGAACGGTAGGCCAGCTAACCACTCCTTGGAGCAGTGCGCCGACCTACAAAGATGGAAGAATGAGGAAGTGAACAGAGCCATGCGAGGTGCAGGTCGAGGAGGAGGACCGGGTCCAGGTGGAAACTCGGGCAACGGCCCACCCCCAGCCGGTAACCCGGCAGTTGGAAATCAAGGTAATAACCAAGGGGGAGCAGGAGGTTTCCAGGCTAACCCCAAGCAATTGGGTCAGTATCACGTGCATACAACAGGAAGTTCCAACAAGGACAAGAAGATATTAAAACAGGCGGTAAACTCGGTGTCCTCGGCTGTCCCGAGATATCTGAGATGGTCAGAACAAGACGTAACATGGAGCAGAAGGGATCACCCGGAAAGAATAGAACACCCGGGAGTCTTAGCATTAGTAGTCGCACCGCAGGTCAATGGGTATGAGCTGAAAAAGGTTTTGATGGACGGTGGAAGTAGCATCAATATACTGTATTGGGAAACCTTCCTACGCATGGGTCTCAAGGAGTCTCAGCTACAAAGAAGTTCAACAATTTTTCATGGGATAGTGTCGGGTCATTCAGCATGCCCCGAGGGAAAAATCGCATTGGAGGTAGCTTTTGGGGAATCAAAGGATAACTATCGAGTTGAGTGGCTCACTTTTGAGGTGGTCAAATTGCGCAGTCCTTATCACGCGCTATTCGGAAGGCCGGCTTATGCTAAATTCATGGCTAGGCCGTGTTACGTGTATCTACAGCTAAAAATCATGGAAGCCGGGACATAGCGGCTGAGTGCGAGGAAGGAGATGCAGCAATGGCTGAACAAGCTTGTAGAAAAGAGGAACTCAAATATTACCGGGCTCAAACAGACTCGGATGACAGAACAGCCCTGAAAAAGTCGAGTACTGAAGGCGAAAGGGCAAAACTCAAGGCAGCACGAGATACCAAGATGGTGGCTTTCGTAAAGGGTGATTCCCTCAAACAATCCACCACAAGAGAAGAAATTGCGCAGCCGTTCACAACCAGCTGCGTCATGGAAACGCCTTATCCGGATTGGCTGGCAAGCCCGGTACTCATAGTAAAAAAGATCAACAAGTGGAGAATGTGTATCGATTATGACAGTTCCGGACAGATTCCCAAGGAAACTAAACAATGTAACGGGCAGCAGGTTTCAGACGCACTTTTCCTATCCAGGGTACCTAAGGGGACTGGAAGGTTTTTAATGAGGCGGTCTGCTGACCCAAAACTTTCTCGTATCAATAAAGAGATGGTTATCAAGCCTTATTTTATGATCTTTACTTCGATTACAGGTAAGCATTATTTATTGCTATCAGTACATCAGTATCATCAAGTATGTTGCATATATAGGTCTTGAGGGCTGATTGCTTGAATAGCACAGTTACAAACTCAAAGACCCGGCCTTGATGCCTATGAGTTATAAGGGCCGATTACTCGCAAACGAGTACGGCTGCAATCTTATAACCGGACAAAGGAGCCAAATTTTCTTGACTTTTCTTACTTAAGCTCGATGTGACTCGCACTAAAGTGGCATGATTTGCTCGCTTACGATTACAATCAGCCATGAAGCCCAATGGGACTTGCCTGACCCTGTTTTCGTACAGATGTAACAACATGATATCCACGCGAAAGCCGGCTTATAGTACAAGATTGTCAAAAGGGTCATCTAAACCACAAGTTATGCAGAGTATAAGGCTAATAGCTGGGAACTCAACGTTTATCAAGCATAACTTCAATACTCACGTGAAACGGCTCTAGGGCTTGGGCTTAGTAAAAACAATTTGTTCTCTGGAAAAGACCGCACATCCTAGACTCGGATTTCGGGCCTTGGGGACCGGGGATTTTGAAACAGAAACAAGTTGTTACTAAGCCCAACAAACCCTAACATCCGAGTCTTGGGGACTTGGGGACTTAGAGAAAAGTCCCCCTGTCAGAACCCAAGATGCTTGGAAACCGAGTCTCACAAAAGGAACCATAAGGAAAGCCGGATATCGAGAAGAAGCTTAAAAAACCAGATAAATATAAAGTTCATCCAGAGGCCAGAAGAGGCACGAGGTATATCAAGGAATTAAAGTATGTTACAAATCTTGGTACTAGTATCAAAGGTGCATAGATGCACCGACAAAAGAATATCTGTTTCGAACAAGAGCAACAAAACGGCCAAGGTATCGTGGTAGCATTTGTTTATTCGGATTCTTGAGTAGAATCCACACCCTTACCCTTGCCCTCCGGGTCTTGGTCCTGGGCTTGCTCCGCGGCTCTCCCGGCATCATCACCCGGGTTCTTCGCATCAGGACGGACAGGCGGGAGGACGGCCAGTGTAGAAGTGGTTGGCTCTGATCCTAACTCGGCCTCCCTCTTCGTGGTTTCTTCCCTCTTCCTGGCCGAATCAGCAGCCCATTTTTCCAAAATGTCGAAGGGTGGGGGTGCTTCCTCCTTCACGATCTTGCCCTCAGCATCATACGAACTCATTAACGTACCCAGATCCATACTATCGGCCAAAGCGGTTGCCGAGTGGCGCACTGAGGATTGTACGGCCTTGAAGTCCTTGGGCCCAAACTTGGAGCCGTCTGCTTTGAATTCTGGAAACCCGGATATCACTTTTGCCGGCTCAAGCTTAGGAAAATAAGCCTTCGCCAGCGCAAAGGCCCGGGTCATACCAATCCGGCACGCCGAGCGTTTCTAGATCTCGATCCATGCAGGCACAGTCGAGCAAGCTTGGATAAGATTTTCTTCACCCGGATATACCTCAGTCGGCCACTTCACGGCATCTAGTATATACTTGGTGCCGGCGAAGAAAGTCCGGAGCACAGTCTTTAAGGTTTTAGCCTTTGCAACGGCATCTTCTTCTGGGGCTGCAAGGTTAGCACCTGCAGTTGAAACAAAGAAAGGCCATATCATTAATCCCGAGTATCATGTAACAAAATAGAGGCGTGAAGGCAGTCAGCATCAAGAAACTTACTAAGCAAGATACGATAAGTATCGGTAACTTGCTCCGACAACTTTTTCAGTGCGCTTCGAGAAGTGGTACACCTTTTCTTATATTTGGAAACACTTTTCTTCAAAGTTTCCACTTCATCTTCAAGGGCCTCCCTCCGCTTTACCTCGGCAAGCAGCAGTTGTTCGGTCTTGAGAAAAAGTTCATCGGACCGGGTGGCCTGTGCCTATGAGAAATCAAAGTATGAGAATTAGTCGGATATCATGGCAAGCCGATTATCGCGCAGAATACCGAGCACAATTTCAACAAATTATACTCGGCACTTGGGGACTAGATGGATAAGAAGAGATATTAGGTAACATTACCTGGTGCTCCACTGCCATGCGCTCTAGCACATCTTTCTCCGAGGCCTTCATAGCAAGGAGAGTGCTCATCATCTGGTCGAAAGTTTTGTCGCCCAAATTGGAGGACCCGGGACCTTGGGGACTTGGAGGAGGGACTCTCCTCTTGGTGCGAGAGGGTATCCGGGTCGTTTGAGTATCGGAGTCTGGTGCTCTCTCTCTCCTGCGCCCAAGTCTGCAGCGTCTTCCTCCTCGAGTACATGAGAGGCTATAGGATACTCGGCCTCTCGGTCGGCGGGGTTTATTGGTGGCACTTGTTGTTCTTCACCGCCAGCTGCGGCGTGCCTATCATCAGTCCGGTTCTCCGTATCCGGGTCATCGGTCTCCATATCTTCTTGATCGCTAACAGTGACCGCGGCTCTATGGGCAATGTAAGAAGGCAGTTAGCGTATGGCTGGAAAAAAGCGATGAAACAGCGATAAAGCATCAGGAAGGGAGCTTTACCCGGGATTCACCACGAAGTCCGAGGGGAGCTCACTGCTGGACCCGGATGAAGCTGAAAAACATCAAGTAAGACACGGAATTATCTTGTAAGGAGATGGTTTGGAAAGACTTTGATATTCGAGAAAGGATTAGATAAATACCGGCGCGTTGAGCCGGAGACGATGAAATGCCCGGGTTAAGAGCACCATCACCTGGAAAGTTCCGAGTCATCCGGCGCTTGGTCGCGAGCGGTTCCTTCAAATATGACCAGAAGGATAGATCCCGGGTTAGTTTGTGCATGATATCAAGTAAGTATGATTTAGAGGCAAGGAAAAGGTATGGAACCTTGAAGACGACCCCTTGGGGTTTTCTCTTTGTTCCGACCTTGACTGTTGGCTCAGCGTCGTCCTCGTCACTCGCTGACTCCACCCTGCCTTCAGGTTCTTTTTCTTCGTCGTCTTTCTCTTCTTGTTCTGAAAGTTATCAGGATTTACAATCGGAAAACGAAGAATGAACAACAGTGATTTCAAAAAAGAAAGAAGAAAAGCTAAGTGAAACTCGGAATGTACCTTCATCCGAGTTAGCGGCGTCTTCTTTCTCCTCTGGAGTTTCAGAGCTAGGAGGAGTTTCAATCTTCCAAAAGGGATCATCAGCCTGAGATGAAGATATAAGAATAAGGGTTATTAGTCATATCGAGTGGAAAGTGTGAAGATAAAAGTATGAAAGCCGAGTCTTTACCTTGGGGGTCGGGTTCTCACGCGTGAAGGGTTCTAACCCGGCTATATTCCGGATTACCTCCAACTTCTCTGTCAAGAAGCTCTTGATAGTCTTGTTGGTGTCTCCGGCTGCAAAGCTATGGGTGGAGTACCGGAGCGAGTCCGTGGTGTGTCCCGAATACTCGCAAAACTTAGTGCGGATGGAATTGGGTTGGATCCGGAAATCGACCCAAGTTTTCACCAGGTTAAGCCCAATGAGACCTTGGGCCGACAGAACAGAGATTTTGGCTAGTAAAGGCCGGATGGCCTCCCTGTCCGAGTCAGGGGCAAAGGCATTGAAAGTCTCGGAGATATCGAGAAGGCCCTCCGAGTAACCCGGCAGTTTCTTTTGGCCGGGTGGGGAGGTGTCTCGGCAATAGAAATATGAGAGTTTCCAGTGTTTGACGTGGGAGTTGAGAGTGAGGGGTGGCATCAAAGAATTCTTGCGGCGCTGGATAGAGACCCCTCCGCAAGCGAGAAGTGCCCCGTCACCGCTTTCACGACACGGTTTGCACTGAAAAAGCTCGATAAAAAGAGCCAAACTTGGCGGTGAGCACAAGTATGACTCGGAAAGAACGATGAAATGGGAAATATTTAACACAGAGTTAGGCCCTATGTCAAATATTCGGAGGCCGTAGTGGCTCAAAACATCTCGAAAGAAAGGGTGACCCGGAGGACGGAACCCCCGGGTCACGTGCTCTACAAAGCATATTACCTCATCATTGGTGGGCGTGGGCCGGGTCTCATCACCCGGCACCCTCCAATGGATATCCTTTTGAGAAGGGAGGACTCCTAATTCGGCCAGTTCTTCTAACTTGGCCTTCGTAACCGTGGATCGCGCCCAGTTGGCGAATATGGAGTTGGTGGTCTTGGCCTTGGCCGGTTGTTTCCCCTGCCTCTTGGGAGCCATGAGATTAACCTGCAAAAGCACGAGATAGAAGAGTACAAGAAATGAGACTCGGAAATCATGAGTCATCCGAATGTTTGAGAAGAATATCAAGAAGACATGGAAGTAAAAGAGTTATCCGGGTATCACTCTATGGATCAAGGTTACAAGTTGTCCGGGTATCAAACATCGTTACGAAAACTATGAAGTGCCTATGTGTTGAGAGGCGTTTTGGAAAGATGGATGGTTACCCATGTGTCTACTGCAAACAAAGGAGCCGGAAAAAGAGAATTTTCCGGGTGTCAGTGGTAAGCGCGGAAATTTTGGGCGGCCCGAGCCTAGATTGGAGATTCCATTTCTAGATTTGTGGTTAAATTAGTGATTATGGGCAGTAGGGGAGCAAAGTGAAATCTATGTTTAAGTCATTGGATGAGTTAGAATGAATTCGGGCGACCTAATTCGGCGTGACCAGAAAAACGGCCGGCGGGTTGACTCAGATCTAATCCGAGGTAAATCGAGAAATTGCGAGCACAAGTTAATGGATGTAAGAGACTTACTGGAGGAGATCGAATTGAAGCCCGACGGAGGCAGATCGCGCAAGCTTGGTGTCCTTTTGCGATTCCCGGCGGGCAGGTCGGGGGTGCGGCGGCGGATCTTGGCGGCGGCGTGGGGCGAACCGTGGCGGAGCGCAGCCGGCGGCCAATTGGCTCTGGTGATGCGCGTGAGGTCTCCGTGGCGATGCTCTGTGAGCTTGGGCGCGGAGGCGAGAAGTATGAAGGAAGGGGGAAAATGAGCCGTTGGGGTTGGATTAGCTCTTAAGTGACTATTTATAAGGGTGTGGGCGGCTAAACCTAGCCCAACGGTTGGCAACCGGAAATTTCGGGTTAAACGGCTATTTGCCTGGATTCCGTGGGGTGTGCTTTGAGTTCTAAACAAGATGTCCGGATGGAAACAAGAATGAGATCCTCTCCGCAAAATTGGGGTCAATTATCGAGTAAAGTTAGCTGAATCTTTGACATTCTTATCGGGGTGTTGACTCGGGAAGGCAAGTAAAGACTTGGAGAAAGCCGGGTTACAATATGGCCGCCGTGGAGTTAGGCCTAGCTGTTCATCAAAGTAACGTAACCTGGCCCCCCCCCTTTGAACTTGTAAGTTTGATAGTTTTTGCAGGGAATAACGTGCGCTTCAAAGAGGATCTTGTGAAGCCCAAGCTATTCTGGGGACTACTGATAGAGGGATGATAACCCGGTAGCCCAATTCCAAGGTGTAATTCGGCCCAAAGGACGCTGCGCAAGACCCGGCTAAGGATAAAAGAACTTCTAGAAGGCCCAACATTGTAGGCCCCGTAACCCGGATTGTGGGTTACGATAAGGAAAGTTAAGGTTTCGTACATAGTGTCCGGGTAGGATTCAGTGTGCGCCTTGGAGGGCAAGCCAGGGGGTCGGGTGCTTTATAAACCGGCCCCTAAGTTAGGTTAATTGAGATCTAAGAGCCCTAGCAATATCGCTTGGTATCAAGCATCCAGTGTAACACGAGAGTTGAGTTAACATCTTGAGATCGGAGACTCGGTGACTTGATTGCCGGCTGCCAGATCGAGTTCCATCATGTTTTCCTCTGAGCTAAACCCTCTCCCAAACGCCTGTGTAGTATTGCCCCAAGATCAGTTACCCCCGGTAACGTCTGCCGTGATTATCCCACGACACCTCCGCCAGAATTTTTGCCAGAAAGTGTCGGGATGGCGGCGCCGTGCTCGGACTTGGACGGCGATGTAGCTCCGGCGGTCCACGAGCTCAACGGAGAGCACCACAGGGCTCAGCGGAGCATGGTGGTTCGAAGGGTGTCGACGACGTCCACGCAGATGGCTTCTCCCGATGGCGCGATGGACACCCGAGACAGCCGATGAAGTCACTTCTCCGGCGAGCTCTCCCTTGCCGCTAAGCTGCACCATGCATACGGGAGGAGGTGTCAAAATGCGCGCAAGGGCACGGGGAGGAAAAGGGGGGGTGCTCTCGGACACGAACGTGTGCTTGTCTCACCGGAATTCGACAAATTCGGCGGCGGCCGTGAACAACTCCGGCGAGGAAATTCGGCCGAGAGGGGGCACGATTTGAGAGGGTAGGAGAGGGGAAAAGGAGAGGAAAGCACGGGCTTTAAAGGGATGTGCTCGGGGCAAGAAATGAGGGCATTGATTTGCCCGCAATCAACGAGATTGTAATGGCTTCAATCGGATGCGAGAATCACGGCTGGAGGAAGGAGACGATGACGTCATCGCTGACGTCACCTTTCCTTTTTCTTTTTGTTTCTGTTTATTTAATTAAATCATAACTTCTGTTTTAAATATCCAAATGACATGAAACAAAATTCTAAATTCTTGAAATTTGAAATACTTTCCAACAGTGCCATTTTTGAAAACAATTCATCATACTTTATTTTTGAATTTGGAAATTTGAATAATTCCTTAATAGTTACTTAATGTGATTTTTAATTTAAATTTTTTATAAAGCATAGTTATTGGTCAATTAAAATTTTAGTGACATTCTAAATGTTGAAAACATATTTTTGAAAGTCATTTTATCTTGTTTTCCCACTTTTATATTTTGAACACATATATAAAACACTAAAGTACTTTAAGGCTATTTTAAAATTTAGAAAATAATAAATTGATGTTATTGTCTAAATAAAATTTCAGAGACAGTTTACATGTCATATATTATCTTTGGAAAGCCATTTTTAAACCATTTTCACATTTTATAATTTTAGGATATGAAGGATTTACTAATAGTTACTTAATGCTATTTAATTAGTTCATATCAAATAATTAATATTGTTGATCAATAAAATTTAGAATAAAACCACAAGTCATAATATTGTTTTCAAAACCCTCTTTTAAGTTATTTTCAAAACAATGCATTTTATGTTCACACCTTTATGTTTAAAACTTGGAATAACTATTAAGAACTATTAATATCTTGTGTTCTCATAAAATATTTGTTTGAGGCTTAGAACTTTATTAAGGGTTATAAACTTTTGATTTTTGTTGCCATAAAACATTTTCAAAGTAATAGTTGATTTGAAAACATATTATAAAATAAGGATTTCTAAGAGAAAACAATTTCTTTGAATAATGAAAATTTTGAATGGGCTTTAAGGGTTTAGGAAAATAGAGGCCTAATGGATTCTTAATTTCGATATCATTGAAATATGTATTGTTTTCTTTTGTTTCTTACATCTCATTTGGTTTTTTGTGACTCACTAATCATGAAAACTAAAAGTTTCAATTTTTTGTGATTTTTGCACTTTCCAAAAATCAGGGATGTTACAGAACGATCCAGGATTGAAATGATGTGTGATTACATCGTGAGGTAGAGTTGCAGGAGCCGCATACTCGTGATTTTACCTTAGTCGCATTTCTGCAATCCTTCGAGTGAGGCAATCCTCTTTTTCTTGATCTTGTGCGAAATAGATCTCGCGTTATGAAGCTTATACGAAAAAAATTCGTGTCAATGTATTTATACGAAAGAGATTTCGTGTTGAAATGCCCATACGAAAGAGATTTCGTGTCAGGATGCCCATACGAAAGAGATTTCATGTTAGGGTGCCCGTGTGAAAGAAATTCCGCGTCTTGATGCTTATACGAAAGAGATTTCGTGTCGTGAGGTGCGTAGTGACGTCACCGCACACTCGACTGCTCCCGATGGGACGTGACGAAGTGGGGCAAAGCGCGCGGGCCCATCGTGTTGGCTTTTTGACCGGAAACGAGTGGTCGTGTCCCGGTTTTTCCGCTGTACGCGCGCTGTAAATACGCACGATCTTTTCGTAGAGATCGTGCGGGGGTAACTGCCCCCGCCTCCTCGTTTCCGCTTCACGCGTGGTAGCTGCGATGAGCGCTGCATTCGCAGATCAATGGCTCGGATCATCCTGGCGCTGATATAAATATTGGGCCTTAGGGGAAGAGTAACTTTCCTGGCCCTCATTCGTCTTCTTCCTCCTCCGCGTATGCCTTCTCCTCTGTGAGCATGATTGACTCCCAATGGCAGGAGCCAAGAAGCGCGGCGTAGCTGCATCCGGCAAGGAAGTGGCGAGCGCATCCACGGCGGCCCTGGCGAATAATACGGGCAATTGGCGCCCGTCGAACGCCAGGAAGAAAAGCATCATGGAGATGCAGAGGGAGGGGTTGCTTCCCCCGGAGAGCTCCAAACGCGTGAACATGTCCTTGAAGAAGGAGGAGATGCCCAACCCCCTCTCCACCGAACGCGTCACATTATCGGAGAACATCACCCGAGGTTTGTCCTTTCCCCTCCATCCATTTCTCGTCGGGCTGTTGTATGTCTATGGCATAGAGCTGCACGACCTTCCTCCGAACGCGATACAACACATTTCCTGCTTTATCGTGCTTTGTGAATGTTTTCTCGGCATCCGTACGCATTGGGGGCTTTGGAAGGCCATCTTCAAAGTGCGGATTTTCCAAGAGAAGAAGCAGTCAGGCGAAAGAATCGGCGAGCCACTGAGGACCGGAGGCTTGGGATTCAGGCGAACAAGGACATCGCCTACATGGAGATGAACTTCGTCGACTCAGCCCAAGGGGGGCACCGAAAGTGGTTCTACATTGTGGATGATAGCGCGGGCGGCGTCCCCGAGTTCCAGCCATTCGCTGTTTTGAAGCAGCGGAAGTCATTGCTGCATTCGCTCTCAGCCGAGGAAGGCAAGGTCGTCAACCCCTACTCGTGAAGGTGGCACGCTTCCGGGACAAGGCGCTGGGGACTCCGCTGAACGGGATACATCTATCGGGTGTGTTACTGCGCCGGAGGATCCAGCCCCTTCAAGAGAGGCCAGCCACCATGTGGGAGTACATAGGCTCCAACTACCAGAGCCATGTATGCGACGATATTCTTTCGAATGCTGAATTCGACAAGAAAATCGCGGCTATCACCAAATTGAAGAAGGGAGAGGGCTACTCGGCGTGCCCTCTCAGCACATTTGAGGCAGGTAACCCTCCGACTGAGGTGAGTTCCCTAATCTTCTCCTTCGCTTTTTGTTTCTTCTTGCCTAGGTTTTTGTCGATTGAAATCCTTCTTCTCTTTCTCTTTGTTTTTATAGAATCGGGACGTGGCGACGTGTTATCTGCCCGTCTCTGCAAGTGATGTCTCAGATCTTCTGGCGAGTAACGCTGAAGCCCCTCACGAGACCAACGTCGCGGATGCTGATTCAAGCTCTGAACGCGACGATGTGGAGGAAGAGGAAGAGTCGGATAGCGAACAACTCCATTATCGCAAGCGCCGCAAGCCGGAGGAGGATGAAGTCACTTTCAAGGACAGTTCCTTGGGTGATGATCCCGTCAAGGAGGTTGAGCCTCTTCGGGTGACTCCTCTCAACGTGCTTCCTCCCGTGATTCGCCAGTCGAGGATCTCCACCGCCTGGAGCCCAGACATTCTTGACGATGATGATGAGGATGAGTAAGTTCTGTGGTTCTCCCTTTTTGTTGCGGATTTGCTTCCTTGTCTTTTCTGATTCTAGCTTTTGTAGTAGCCTTGCGACCATCAGCGTGGATCAGTCTTCTTCTTCGACTCCGTCCGTGAAGAGGAAAGAGGCTCCCGCAGACGTCGCTCCAGCTGCAGAACCCATTCGAAAACCCCCGAGCCCAGTGAAGGCAGTCGACATCCCAGAATATGAGATGCCCGGCTTTGCGGGTGGACGGCCTGGAGATGTCGGGGCGTCAGCAAGCAAGGAGGTTTCGGCCAGCTCAATTGATCCTCTGTCCGTTGTGCAGGGCCAGGTAAAGTGTTCTTCTTCTTCATGCAAGTTTTCTTTCTCTATTTCTTTTATCGGGTGCACGACAGTGCTCCTGACGGGAGTAGCCCCCGAGTCTATGGTCGACTGCTTGCAATTGGCTATGGACTCAAGTCGAGATTTTTCTTTTCTGAGATGTTTCTTGGTTTTGATTTTCATCGGGTGCACGGCAGTGCTCCCGATGGGAGTAGCCCCCGAGGCTATACTTGACTGTGTATAGTCATGTATAGGCTCATGTGACGTCCCTCTAACTTTGTGTTTGGAGTTTTGCAGGCCCTTCTTGATTCCCTCGCTGCTTTTGGGTGTCGGCTTCTTTCGGCTGAGGCGAATTGTGCTTCTCTTCGGGGAGAGCGCGATCATCTCGTCCAGGATGGCCTCGCCGTTCAGAGTAAGATGTCAAACATCTTTTAATTAGTTATGTCTTTTCCTGGTCGTGATTGTTGTCTTGATCACGTCCTTTATATTGCAGATGAGGTTAGCCGCTTGAAGTCTGAGAAAGCAGAGGCTTCCTCTCGGGTGAAAAGCCTTGATAAGGAGTTGGAGTCCACCCGAAAGGAGTTGGAGTCTGCGCGCAAGCACTCGGCTGACAGTATCGCGAAGGCCGAGGAAACCTTGAAGCAGCTGGAGGAGGCGAGTGTGAAGCACGACAATAATCTGGTCGGCCTCCTCCGTCCCTTCGCCCAGAAACTGATTGGTGAGTCACGTATGAACTTCTTTCGACTGTAGCTTTTCATTTTCTTCCTCTGATGTTTCTTTGTTTCGTTTTTGTTTAGGTGCTATCGGAGTTGGGCTGGAGCTGCCTGGATCCAATTCGGCTCGACACTCTGACGGATGCGTGCGCGCAGCTGCAGGAGCATGGGAACAAAGCTTGCTTCCTCATCCAGGATGCTGCCGGAGTGCTGACGCAGCTGCACGAACGCCTGCTCATGGATGTGCCAGTTCCTTCGACCCTTGGTGGCCTCCTGCAAGTTTTCCTGGGCGAGGATGATCCCCTTCAGGAGTACTCCCTTGCACAGACCGAGTGAGGAGCCAAGACGACCATCCAGTTTGCCCTGGCGCACGGCGTCTCGGGTGACCTAGAGAAGGTGTACTCGGAGCTTCCTCGAGACTCGCTGGGAAAAAAGGTAGCGCTTCGTCCCTTTGGAGACCACGCGGGGAGGCTTGCAAAGTCGCTCTCTAAGGTAGTTTCCCGCGGCTGTAGTGGAAAGCCTGCTGCGAGTGGAACTACCTTCGTAGTTCCTTAGGTTGACTGTTGTCTTTGTATGCCTTTGTGTGTAATGAACCTTGGGATGTATTCCCGTACTTTGTTTTATCAATCGAGATGCTTTTGAGAGTGTCAGTGTTGTTATCACGCCTTACTCTGTATTCTCCCGATGGGAGTAGCCCCCGAGCACCCGAAGATCTTGTGTGGTACATTGTCGAGTGGGGTATGATTTTATCTCTGAAGCTTTGTTGTTGTTTCCAGGTTGTGGGCTCCGGCGGAGGTTCGTCGAGTGGAGCTGCTCCTTCGACTGAGACGCTAGTTGCGGCTGCCAGTATGTTCGCTTCACTCCGTGACCGTGTCGCGGATGGCGAGCGTAAGCTCAAGTCTCTGCGAGGCGTGGCAGATGTTGCTAAGTCAAAGCAGAAACTTGTTGTAGATCGCAAGCAATTTGTGATGGAGGAGCTGGCAAGCGTTGCAAAGGGCATGCTCTCTAAGTCCCGCGAGCCCCCGGGTGCTTTTTTGCATATTGTTGCTTGTGCTTTGACATTTTTTCTATTCATGCAGTTGTTGAACCTGATGGGGCATGTGATGGTCACTGGGTGGACAATCGTGTTGTTCAGGAGTCAAGCAGCTCCAACCCTCACGCGAGCAATTTCTGGTCGGACCGCAGCCGTGGTTTTGTTTTGGCCACTCTGCATTACCGACCGAGTCAGGCGCAGCTTTTGGTGGAATCTGCCGGGAGGCCCTCGCTTTTGTCCATCGGGCATTCTACCCCTTCGGCGTTGCTCCGGATAGCTTGAGTGGCTTGCTGAGGCTATTCCGTCGGGTGGGGGATGTTCGCGAGTGTGTTCATCAGCAGCTCATCTATGGTGCTCAGGTGGCGCTCGCCTTCGTGCGTTTGTGGCATTCTGAGGTTAAGTTCAATTCTGTGGCGTGACTCCCTGACACCTGAGGACCACGTATAGATTTTGCCCCTCATTATGAGGTTGTGCGTCCTGCTGCGGAGCAGATTATTCGACTGACTGCGGTGGAGACCGAGCGGTTGCTTCAAGAGGCGGCTGCTTGGCAATAGCTTTAGATCTTTAAGTTGTATGTACCTTGTATGTTGTAGTTTTTAAGGTGTGTTAAGGTGTGTACCTTGTGACCTTGTATGTTTTAATCGATTAAGGTGTTCATAAGGTGTGTACCTTGTTACCTTGTACAAAATTTCATCGAGTGTGAGTACTCAAAGATTTTGCTGATACCAGTTTGGTGTAGCCCCCGTGTGTTGGGGTGTGACCTTTAGCATGTCAAAGAAAAAACAGAAAAAATGGAAAGTGCGACTGTATAGTCTTTGCAGCTATGGTTGAGAAACCATGTTTTTTTATTGCGATGGCTGAAAAGCCATGTATTTGCTCGGGCTACAATGTGGCTGGTACAACCTTATTTCTTGCGAGTAGGGGATGAAATCCTAAGGGTAGAACTTGCGGAGATGCGCCACGTTCCACGGGTTGGAGTAGAGGTCGTCTGTCTTTGGATTCTTCAAGCGGTAGGCGCCTCCTGTGATAACTTCATGTATGATGAAGGGCCCTTCCCATGGTGGCTCCATCTTGTGTCCTTCTTTCTGCTTGATTTGCAACACCAGGTCGCCTACCACGAAAGATCATTGACGTATGCAGCGACTGCGGTGATTGCGCAGCGATTGCTGACAAATTGCTGATGTGGCGAGTGCGATGTCCCTGATCTCATCCAGCGCGTCCATGTCTTCGGTGAGTGCCTTGTTAGAGGTTTCTTCACTAAACGCGACGACTCGTGGGGCACTGAACTTAACATCTTCGGGTAGCACGGCTTCAGCTCCGTATACCATGAAGAATGGTGTGTAGTTGGTCGATCGATTTGGTGTCATTCGCAGGCTCCATAGCACCGATGGTAGTTTTTCAGCCCAATGCCCTGCTGCTGGGTGTAGCCGAGTGAGTATCCGCTTCTTTAGGCCAGCCAAAACTAATCCGTTGGATCGTTCGACTTGGCCGTTGGTTTGTGAGTGAGCTACCGATGCAAAACTGAGAGTTATCCCCTTTTCCTTGTAGAAATCCTGGGTTTCTTTGGCTGTGAAGTTGGTCTTGTTGTCTGTGATGATGTTGTGTGGGACACCGAACCTGCACACAATGGAGTCGAGGAATCTCACGGCGCGCTCGGCGTGCTGCGAGGTGACTGGCATGGCCTCTATCCATTTGGTGAATTTATCGACTGCAACCAGCAAGTGGGTGTATCCTCCGGGTGTTGATTTCCGCAGTGGTCCTACCATGTCAAGCCCCCATTGAGCGACGGGCCAAGAGATGGGGATTATGTGGAGTTCTGTGGCCGATGCGTGTGGCTTGGGCGCGAATCTTTGGCAGGCGTTGCACTTCTCGACGAGATATTTGGCGTCTCTGGCTGCCGTGAGCCAGTAAAATCCTGCTCGAAAAGCTTTTCCCAAGATTGCTCTCTAGCTTGCGTGATACCCGCAGTCGCCTTGGTGTATGTCGCAGAGCAGTTCTTTGCCATTCTCGGGTGCGATGCACCTCTAGAGTACCAATGATATGCTTTGCTTGTATAGCTCTTCTTTGATCACCCGAAAGGATTTGCTGCGTCGTACTATCTGTCTGGCTTCACAAACGTCTGCTCGGAGCTGCCTGTTTGTCAGGTAGTCGAGATATTTCTTTGTCCAGGTTGGCTCAACCAAAAATACTTGCCTTGAGATGTTATGTGTGAGCTCTATGAGGGCGATTAGCTGGTTGGCCACCGTTTCTGTTGCTGCGGGTGTCAATGCTTGCTTTTTTACCTTGACTGATCGTTTGCTAATTGTCTCGAAGTAGATTCCGGGTGGAACATGGGCGTTTGTTAACCCTATGTTCGCCAGTTTGTCCGCTTCCTTGTTGCTTGATCGCGCGATGTGCTTCAGCTCGCACCCTTTGAAACTTCCTTCGAGTAGGTTGTACATGTCGTGATAGGTGACCTTCTTATCTGCAAAAGCGTCGCACTCCTTCATCGTCTGCTGCACGATAAGATTTGAGTCCCCGTATATCATCAATCGAGTGGGTCCGCAGGCAATCGCCATCTTCATGCCGTGTAGGAGGGCCTCGTATTATGCATCGTTGTTGGACGATGGATCGTCAAGGGGGAAGTCGAGTCACAAGACGTACTTTAGCTTGTCGCCCCTTGGCGATATGAGGATTACTCTGGCTCTGGCTCCCTCGTTTATTTTTTACCTGTCGAAGTATATGATCCAGTTGCTCGTGTATTCCGGGGGTCCTGGGGTTCACAACTCCGTCCACTCGCTCAGGAACTCCACTACAACCTGGGATTTTACAGTGTTGCATCATGTGTATATTATATCCCATGCGCCTAGCTCAATGCTCCATTTTGCGATTCTTTCGGATGCCATGGGATTGTTCATGATAGTACCGATTGATGCATCATTTAGCACCGTGACGGCATGCTCCTGGAAGTAGTGTTTGAGTTTGCGGGCTGTAAGGACCATTCCATACGCGAGTTTCTTGTAGTGGGGGTATCGTTGTTTGCACGGTGAAAGCACCTCGCTGATATAGTATATTGGTATCTGAACGTCGTATGCTTTTCTGCCGTCTGGCCGCTCGACGACAATCACCGTGCTGACGACTTGGTTTGTTGCAGCTAGGTAAAGGTAGAGGGCTTCCCTTTCCTGTGGCGTTGCCAATATGCGTCTGCTCTGCAGCACTCTTTTCAGGTTTATGAACGCCTTTTTTTGTTTCTGGAGTCCACTCGAACTTATCTATTTTCTTCAGCAACTTATAGAAAGGGAGCGCTTCCTCGCCTAATCTTGCGATGAACCTGCTTAGAGCGGCCAGTCGCCCTGCGAGCTGCTGCACGCCGCGAAGATTCGTCGGTTCCTTCATTGTCAAAATTGCCTGTATTTTCTCCGGGTTGGCCTCAATTCCTCGGGCGGAGACCAGATAACCGAGGAGTTGTCCCACGGGGACTCCAAAGACGCATTTTGTCGGGTTGAGTTTGATTCTGTACGCTTTGAGGGTGTCGAATGTCTCCCTGATATCCTCGAGGAGTGTGTACTCCACTCGAATCTTGATGACAACGTCGTCAACGTAAACTTGTATGTTCTTGCCAATGAGCTTGGCGAGGCATTTTTGCATGCAGCGCTGATATGTTGTGCCTGCATTTTTTAGCCCGAAGGGCATTATCGTGTAGCAGTATACGCCGTGTGGCATGATGAATGTTGTCTTATCCTCGTCCTCCTGCTTCATCTTGATTTGATTATAGCCCGAGTAGAGGTCCAGGAAGGAGAGGCGCTGACAGTCTGCTGTAGAATCCACGATCTGGTCGATTCGTGGTAATGAGAAGTTATTCTTGGGGCAGTGTTTGTTCAACGACGTGTAGTTGATGCACACGTGAAGGATGTCAGTACTTTTATTCGGGACTAACATCGGGTTTGCTAACCAGGTGGAAATCTTAATTTCCCTGATGAACTTGGCAGCTAACAATCTGTTCTCCTCTTCTCCAAGTGCTCTCTGTATTGGCTCGGAAAAACGTCGGGTGGTTTGCTTGACTGGCTTTGCGTCTTTAAACACTTCAAGTGAGTGCTCGACGAACTCCCTGGGTATTCCTGGCATATCTGAGGGCTGCCAGGCAAAAATCTCCCAGTACTCACGGAGGACTTTGACGAGCGCATTTTCCTATGCGGGTGATAAGGTGGTGGACACCATCGCCGTCTTTGCGGATTCTGTCGGGTCCACTTGATGTTTTCGAGTGTCGATGTTTGGGTTGAACTCGAGTTCCGGGGCGTTATTTTTGGTGAGTGGCGTCACAGAGTGGTCCGTGGTTTTTGCAAGCTCCTCTTGCATCTCGAAAGATTTCACAATTTCGTTGAAATCACCATCGCATTTGTCTGACTTCTGGAAGTCGCTGCTTATGGTGATCATGCCGTATTCTCCTGGAAGTTTGAGCTTCAGGTAGGCATAGTGGGGTACTACCATGAATCTCGCGAACATTGTTCGGCCGAGAATGGCGTGGTACTGTGATGGCCAGTCGACCACCTCAAAGTCGAGGAATTCTCTCCTGTAATTCTTCGGGTCTCCCATTATTACTTCTAGGTTGTTTGTTCCGAGTGGCCGAACGGGTTTCCCTGGTACTATCCCGTGGAAGGATGTTTCCGATTCTGCGAGTCCGTCCATGTTATTGTTCATCTTATGGAGTGTGTCCGCGTATATGATGTTGATTCCGCTGCCATCGTCCATGAACACCTGAGAAAGGTCGTAGTTGCCTATTTGCGCCTAAATGACGAGCGTGGTGTGCCCTGGTCGGTACACTCGTGGAGGGTGGTCCTCTCGAGAGAAAGTTATCGGCCGTTCTCACATCTTCAAGTACTCAGTCTTGGACGGTGGGGCTTGAACTGCCATGTTGACTTGGCGTGTGCTCGTCTTCTGGACTCTGCGGGACGGGCACACCTTCAGAATCATTCCGAGGAGCCCTTGTGGATTTGGGTATCCGTTAACTCCTTAGTTTGCAGCGGGTGGCGCTGGTAGCGCGGCCAACGCTGCGTTCTGGTGTATGATGACCCACAAGTATATGGGATCGCAATAGTCTTCGAGGGAAGTAAAACCCAAATTTATTGATTCGACACAAGGGGAGCCAAAGAATATTTGTGAGCCTTAACAAGTGAGTTGTCAATTCACTTGCACCTGAAATTAATTTTGTTCGCAGTGGTTTATCAGTAGTAACAGTTTTATAGTAGCAGCAGTAGTGAAATAATAGCAGCAGTGAGATGAAAATGGCAGCAATCGTGTTTGAAGTAAACAGCGGGATTACATACTGTAGGCATAGGGATAGATGAACAGGTGTTGGATGGATAAGATAGTTCATATAATAATCAAGACATGGGCATTGCAGATAAATAAGATAAAGCATCCAAGCACTAAGTAACCATAGGCATGTGTTCCGTAAATAGTCGTACGTGCTCACAATGAGAACTTGCACAACATCTTTTGTCCTACCAGCCCGTTTTCAGCGGGGCCTCAAGGGAACTACTGGTAATTAAGGTGTTACTTTTAATAGAACACCGGAGAAAAGCATTAACACTCCGTGAACACATGTGATCCTCACATCGCAGCCATCCCCTCCGGTTGTCCCAATTTCTATCACTTCGGGGCCTCGGGTTTTGGACAACGATATGTGTAAACAACTTGCAGGTATGATCAAGAAACACCAATTATCATTGTGATTCAATAACATGTTCAGATCTGGGATCATGGCACTCGGGCCCAAAGTGACAAGCATTAAGCATAACAAGTTGCAACAATGTCAATAGCACTAATAGAAGATACTAGGCACTATTCCCTAACAATCATGGCATTATTACATGAACAATCTCATCCAATCCCTACCATCCCCTCCAGCCTACAGCGGGGGAATTACTCACACATGGATGGGGGAAACATGGATGGTCGATGGAGAGGCGTTGGTGATGATGATGGCGATGATCTCCTCCAATTCCCCGTCCCGGCAGGGTGCCAGAATGGAGTTTCTGAACCCCGAAAAAGGATTCGCGATGGCGGCGGAGCTACGGACTTCTTTCTGGAAAACTATCGAACCCCCTCGTGTTTTAGGGTTGAAGCCTATTTGTAGTCGAAAGGGGATACCGAGGGGGGCTCTGGGTGGCCGACACCACCAGGTGGCGCGGCCTAGGGGGGCGCCGGGGGGTCATTTGGCCACCTCCTGGCCCCTCTCCGGGTCTCCTTCTGGCTCCCGGGGTCTTCTGGTGTTTTAGGGCCAATGGGGTCTTTTCTGGGCAATTTCCCGAAAGTTGATTTTTCTGCACAAAAACGAGACACCAAAGTAATTCTGCTGAAAACAGCGCTAGTCCGTGTTAGTTGCATTCAAAACACACAAGTTTAGAGGAAAACAATAAGAAAAGTGTTCGGAAAAGGAGATACGGTTTCGACGTATCAACTCCCCCCAAGCTTAGCTTATTGCTTGTCCTCAAGCAATTCAGTGAAAACTGAGTGCGATAAAAGACTTTTACGAACACATTTGTTTCATATGATGTAAATATACTCACTATATGATCAAATACTTAATTATGCTCATGATAATATACATGCAAGATACTGTCACTTAATAGCTATGCAAACCATGAAGAGATACCAACATATTAATAATAAACAACATGAAGCATAACTATTTGCAAAATTGTAATATTCATAATAGGATCTAATAAAGTGGTATCTCGCTTTCCCTTATGTGTGGGGCAAAACATAAATGCCAGAGCACCTCTGAAGTTCAAGGGAAGACTAGAAGTAAAGATATCAAAGATACAAGTATCAAAATTATACCACAAACAACCGTGCTTTGGGACAAACACATCACACTAAGAATGACAATTATGCTCTAAAGAAAGTGCTCGAAGAATATGGTAGAGACTCAACATAAAAGTAAAAGAAAGGCCCTTCGTTGAGGGAAGCATGGATCAACTCATGTGCTAGAGCTTTTATTTTATTAAACAGAGGTATTGAATCATTTTTGAGAGAGGTGTATTCTTATGTCAACGAATGGTAAACAGAAAATACAGTATGTCACAAGCCAACTAGATTCACAAGAGCGGCTCCCATATGAAGGGCGCATTTGGGTAGAAAGTCATCCCTCTTTCTCTTCTGTTTACACAATTATGCTTTGACTGATAAATCAGGGGCAAAAATAGTGAAGAGATTTTGTGTGTATTAATTTGGGGCTGGGCACCCCGCTGCCAGCTCTTCTATCATTTGGATAAGCGGATGAAGCTAGTCCAGGGTGTGAAATCCAATCAACAAGTGAGATAAATATTCTCTATTTACGTCCTCATGAGCTAAAACAGGGGCACAAAGCAGGAATAATTTTTAGCGGGTTTTAAAGGTAGCACATGAGAAATTTACTTTGGAGTGGCAGTTAAATACCACATATAGGTAGGTATGGTGGGCACATTTGGAAAACTTTGGTTTTTGGGAGTTTGATGCACGAGTAGAGCTCATACTCAGTACAGGTGAATGTTAGCAATAGACAGGGAGCGACAATCAAGAGAGCAACAACCATCACAATCATGTTTGCGACAAAGTAAAATTAACTGAGGCATAAAATTGATAATAGAACTCTGAGGAAAAATAAATCATCGAGGCTTATTGACTTTTTGTTTTCAGTCTTAGCATGCATGAGCATGTGCCAAGTCGATTCAAATGAAACAGATAGAGGAGGCTACCACAATGTCATACCCTTCTACGAATAGAACAATGCAAACAAATATTTATACGACAGGTCATTTACCATTAATAAATTGGAACAAAACATGAGAGATCACGAACTATTAAGCAGCCATTAAGTCACATATATCTTATACGAACAAACTAAGCATGCTCACATATATGGATATATGTACAAAAATGAAAGCAAATAGAGTTCATACCAGCCTCTCACCACAACTTGAATTGTCATAGAACGTCATTATTGCTCTTCACTTGTGGTTCGAATAATATATAATGAAAACCAAGCTCCAATGGAGTCACGTACGACTGTTGAACTCTGCAGCAAACTTCACAAAACCAAATAAGAACAACAAATATTTTTGGGTTTTTCAATTAAAACAAGAACAAAAAGAGAACAAGCAAACAAAGCAAAATATTTTTGGATTTTTTAATATTAAACTGCAACTTAAAGGATAAAGCAAAGAACAAATAGAGAGAAACAACGGAAATATTTTTGGTCTTTTTGTGTTTTGGAAAGCGAAAACGAAACAATAAGAACAAAAGAAATGAAAGAAACGAAAACAAGCGAAAGAAACAAAAAGAAACGAAAGAAATGAAAACAAGTCAAAAGAAGTGAAAGAAAAGAAAACATGGATATACAAAGAACCGACAGAACCATGATATATAAATGAGCGTGATGTCGGTATACCTCCCCCCAAGCTTAGGCTTTTGGCCTAAGTGGAGATCAATCACCAAGGGGACCATCAGGTGACGCCCCCGTAGTATGCTGAGGAGGAACCCTCCTCCTGATATGTGCTCGAGGATGCGCCAGTGTACTATGTGTTGTGGTCCTCGGGAGGCGCGTCTCGCCTCTCCTGCTGCCTGTGAAACTCTGTGGTGCTCAGATGCTCATCTACCTGCTCCTTGGAGAGGGACCATGGTGACCTGTCAATCTTAAACAAAACAGGTTGCGGCAAAGTAACTTTTCGCTCCTCTCCATCTATATATAAAACTCTATATACTAAACGTTCAGCAACAGAGTTAGTAGTGACAAACTGATGGGATTTCATGGCAGCAAGGTTAAACCTACATGGAGAAATTATTACATCATTAGGGTCAATGGAAACATTCAAAGCAGCTGCTACACGTGTAGCAATAATGCACCCAAAAATAGGCCCAGAAGCAGCAAGGCGACGTGCAACAAGTTCACCAAGGTTATACTTCGTGCTACGGTTCAGTGCAGCATCAATAAAAGCAAGGTGGTAAGTAGAAATGTTGCTAGTGTTCTCCCTACCAAGGATACTAGTAGCAAGATAATAAGTAAAGTATCCAAGAGCAGGAAGTTGAATGTTCCTTATCTTCCCACGCTGGAATGAGCGACCGTCATCGTTGGTGATCTCTCGGTAGAGCCCCTGGAGGTCTGCTGGTCTATCTTGAATCCTGCTCGTTGTCCCAGTGGCGTTCATACCTATAATAGCACAAAATTCTACCAAGGACAAAGAAACAGGACTACTAAATAACTTGAAGGCAACAATTGGACCAAAATGTGTGTTCTGAAATTTAAAGCTCTTAACAAAAGTTTTTGTGAGAGTGGCATACTAAGGGCTTTCATCCTCCATAAAATTGGTTAGACCAACTCTTCAATAAGAATACGAAACTCATCTAATAAACCTGCACTTCTTAAAAATGTACTGCAAGGAAAGCTAGATGGGTTAACGATACCATCACCTCCTGCATCGTCAATAGTCGGTGCAATAATGTCTTCATTGTACGATGGCCTCACTGAAGTGGATGAGTGTGAGGGCCTCGTCCTTCTAGGAGCATCACTCCTAAATATCTCTCCAAAATTATAACTTTCCATCTCTGAAATTTTTCAACAAGCATCACAAAAATTAATTTCAAACAACTATAAGATGGAAAGTACCATAGGGACTTATATGAGAGCTAAACATTCATCAAAACTACATTATTTCTACTCAAATCAAGCATGCAAACTCACATAGGTTGTCACCTATAGTACCAAAATACTCAAGAAATACTTCACTAAACAAAATTCTACTTGGATCATTGGAGGAGCCACATACTGGAGACCAAATGCACAAAATCTCAGCACAAATGATGGTTTGAAGAAGGAGATCGAAAATCCAGAGGAAGAACAACAAGATAACGGGTTCCAAGAAATGTTTTCAGTTTGGGAGGTGAGAGAGAAGACTTTGGCAGTGGAGAGAGTAAGTGGAGGGCCAGGGGCCCCACACCATGTGCTGGCGCCACCAGGGGCTGGCCGCGCCACCCTATGGTGTGCCTGACTGGTGGGTCCCTCTCAGGTCTCCCAAGTGGCTCTCTACTACATTTTTGACGTAAAAATTTATTATAATTTTTCTGGATTTTTTCAAGAAACTTTATTTTTGAGGTATTTCGAGAATTTTAATAATTAATAAAAACCAGGAAAACGAAAGTGAAAAGGTGGAAAACAAAACCAAAACCAGCACTACAGAGGTTCCATGACACTCTAATGAAATAATATCCAAAGAAAACAAAAGTGGTAGTGGTGAAAACAAAAGTATGGGTGGTGAAAACATGCATAACCTCAGTAATCAGGGTGAAAACATCAGGAAAACATGCATAAGGATGGTGGAAAACATGGTTGTACTCAAGTAGCAATGTAATAACAGAAGTAAACATGGTGAAAACATAATGGGGAAGGTGAAAACATTTCCCACTTCATTTAAAATCATTTTGTTAACAAGGGTGATCAAGTCTTGCTACCAAAATAATTTTATATGAAACAAAACTTTGTTTCTCACTAAATACTCATGTTACCTCTACCTCTATAGACATAGTCCCAATCATAATAATTTCATATTCTTTTGGTGGTACTGGAACGGGACAACAAAATTCTCCAATCTTGATGGTCTCAATATTTTCAATGGAATTTAGACCATATTTTCTATCAATCTTCTTGGGAAAATAAACAGTGTGCTCTTTATCATTAACATTAAAAGTAACTTTTCCTTGATTGCAATCAATAACAGCCCCTGCAGTATTAAGAAAAGGTCTTCCAAGAATAATAGACATATTATCATCTTCAGGCATTTCCAACACAACAAAGTCAGTTAATATCAGACAATTATTAGCAACTTGAACAGGAACATCTTGACATATACCCACAGGAATAGCAGTAGACTTATCAGCCATTTGCAAAGATATATCAGTTGGTATCCATTTTTCTAGGAGGAGTCTTTTATAGAGAGTAAAAGGCATGACACTAAATCCAGCTCCTAAATCACACAAAGCAGTTCTAACATAATTATTTTTAATAGAACAGGGAATAGTTGGTATACCAAGATCTCCAAGCTTCTCAGGAACCTTGCCATTAAAAGAGTAATTAGCAAGCATCGTGGAAATCTCCTCAATAGGAATCTTCCTTTTGTTAGACACAATATCTTTCATATATTTTTCATAAGGAGGCAATTTAATAGCATCAGTTAAAGGAATTTGCAAGAACAAAGGTTTCATCCACTCACAAAACTTGTTATAATGTTCTTCTTCTTTTGATTTATGTTTCTTATTAGGAAAAGGCATTGGTTTTTGTACCCAAGGTTCTCTCTCATTACCATGTTTATTAGCAACAAAATCTTCCTTAGTGTACTTTGTATTTTTTTAGTTTGATTTTCAGGTTCAGCTACAGGTTCTTCTTTATCAGAAGCATCATTCTTTTCATTACCACTTTCAGTTTCAACATCAGAGATAGATATACTATTAGGATCTTTAGCAAGTTCAGAGGATTCTACATTAGTTTTATGTTTCTTCTTCTTTTTCTTCTTAGTATGAATAACATTATTATTAGTTTGCTGAGAATCTTGTTCAATTCTGGTAAGATGTCCCTCGGGATATAAAGGATCTTGTGTAGCCATACCACTTCTAGTTCTTATTTCATAAGCATGTTTTTCTTTAGAAGCATTAACTAGCAAATCTTTTCGCACTTTAGCAAGTTGATCAATTTGAGTTTGAACCATTTGAAAGTGTTTAACAATCATTTTAACATCATTAGAGGTTCTTTCTATAATTCCATGCAAAATATCAATAGCTCTAGAGTTTCCCATTAGGTGATTGTGCACTCTCATATTAAAGTTATCTTGCTTAATAACATAATTATCAAATTCATCTAAACATTGATCAGGAGGTTTATTATAGGGAATGTCTCTACTATAAAAATATTGGAGAGAGTGTACCTCAATAGTGGATGAGTGAGGGATTTGCTTACATAATTCTTCTATAGGTGGAAGATTCTTCACATCTTCAGATTTAATACCCCTCTCTTTAAGAGGTTTCTTGGCTTCTGTCATCACTTCATCATTTAATTCAATCATTCCCCTCTTCTTGGGTGTTGGTGTTGGTGTTGATACTGGAGTAGGGGTCGGCTCAGGCTCAACCATAGTCCAATCATCATGATTTTGGCTTATTTTAGCCATTAATTCCTCAGCTTTTTCTGGAGTTCTTTGCCTGAAAACACAACCAGCACAACTATCCAGGTATGTCCTAGATTCAACGGTTAGTGCATTATAGAATATATCAAGAAGTTAATGCCCAAGTGTAGTCCTAACTAAAGAGCAGAACCTTGCCCAAGAGACAGGCAAGTTCTCTCCTTCCAATTGCTTGAAATTAAATATATTTTGTAAAGTAGCATGTTGAGCACTAGCAGGAAAATATTTCTGAAAGAAAGCATTAGCCAAACCAATAGGACTATCAATAGATCCCGGAGACAAATTATTAAACCAAGTTTTAGCTCCATCTTTTAATGAGAAAGGGAATATTTTAGCAACAAAGTAGCTACGTTTCTTAATATGATCAGAGAATAAACTACTCAAAGAGGAGAGCTCATTCATATGTTTCATAGCACTTTCATTTTCAGTACTACAAAAAGGTTCTTTCTCAACAACAGATATATAAGACAAAGCAAGAGATAAATCATAACCCTTATCCCTAATATTAACAGGAGAGGTGGCAAACTTAGCATCAGGAGATAATTTATATTTAACAGCACGACTTTCAATAAGACTTATAACAGCATCTTTATCCTTCATAGCATGTATTTCATCAATAAGATCATCATTAAGTTCAATATAGGAATCATCAAAATCATCACTAGGTTTTTCTCTAAACTCAGGTGAAACAGCAGGAGTAACAGGATCTTTATCAGGAGTTTCAGTGTTTGCAATATTTTTTAGCTTTAGCAATAGTAGCATCTAAGAAAGGACCGAGAGAACCACTCTCATCAAGCACAGTAGAAGCATCATCAAAAGTATCAGAAGTATTTTCAGATTCAGCAGAAGTAGCATGTGTATGTGGTGGTGTAAGCAGCTTACTCATAACAGACGGTGAATCAAGAGCAACATAGGTGTTCAGAGTTGTACCTCTTCTTGTAGTAGATGGTAATATAGGAAACTTTCCATCACGAGTCTTACCCATGATGAATTATTGGTAGTAGATAATAGTACTCTCCGGTGAGCTCGCAAATAAAGCTATGCTCCTCGGCAACGACGCCAGAAAATAGTCTTGATGACCCACAAGTATAGGGGATCGCAACAGTCTTCGAGGGAAGTAAAACCCAAATTTATTGATTCGACACAAGGGGAGCCAAAGAATATTTGTGAGCCTTAACAAGTGAGTTGTCAATTCACCTGCACCTGAAAGTACTTTTTTTCACAGTGGTTTATTAGTAGTAACAGTTTTATAGTAGCAGCAGTAGTGAAATAATAGCAGCAGTGAGATGAAAATAGCAGCAGCAGTGTTTGAAGTAAACAGCGGGATTAAATACTGTAGGCATATGGATAGATGAACGGGTGTTGCATGGATAAGATAGTTCATATAATAATCAAGACATGGACATTGCAGATAAATAAGATAAAGCATCCAAGCACTAAGTAACCATAGGCATGTGTTCCATAAATAGTCATAGTGCTCACAATGAGAACTTGCACAGCATCTTTTGTCCTACCAGCCCATTTTCAGCGGGGCCTCAAGGGAACTGCTGGTAATTAAGTTGTTCCTTTTAATATAACACCGGAGCAAAGCATTAACACTCTGTGAACACATTTGATCCTCACATCACAGCCATCCCCTTCGATTGTCCCAATTTCTGTCACTTTGGGGCCTCGGGTTCCGGATAACGATATGTGTAAACAACTTGCAGGTATGATCAAGAAACAACAATTATCATCGTGATTCAATAACATGTTCAGATCTGAGATCATGGCACTCGAGCCCAAAGTGACAAGCATTAAGCATAACAAGTTGCAACAATGTCAATTGCACTAATAGAAGATACTATGCACTATGCCCTAACAATCACGACATTATTACATGAACGATCTCATCCAATCCCTACCATCCCCTTCAGCCTACAGCGGGGGAATTACTCACACATGGATGGAGGAAAGATGGATAGTCGATGGAGAGGCGTTGGTGATGACGATGGCGATGATCTCCTCCAATTCCCCGTCCCGGCAGGGTGCCCGAACGGAGTTTCTGAACCCCGAAAAAGGATTCGCGATGGCGGCGGAGCTACAGACTTTTTTCTGGAAAACTATCGAACTCCCTCCTGTTTTAGGGTTGAAGGCTATTTGTAGTCGAAAGGGGAGACCGAGGGGGGCTCTAGGTGGCCCACACCACCAGGTGGCGCGGCCTAGGGAGGGGCACGTCGGGGTCTTCTGGTGTTTTAGGGCCAATGGGGTCTTTTCTGGGCAATTTCCCAAAAGTTGATTTTTCTGCACAAAAACGAGACACCAAAGTAATTCTGCTGAAAACATCGCTAGTCTGTGTTAGTTGCATTCAAAACACACAAGTTTAGAGGAAAACAATAAGAAAAGTGTTCGGAAAAGGAGATACATTTTCGACGTATCAGTGTACTGCGGGTGGAGGCAGGGGTGGTGGCTGGTATCCTATTGTCAATTGCGGGTATCCATGGCTAACGGCGGCCCTGTGCTTCTTCGTGTATGCCTCGTGGATTTCCTGGAACTTTCGGCAGTCCTTGAGGAGGTGAATGGCCTTGGTTTTGCCCGTGTGCTTATCTATGAATAGATGTAGCGAGCAGTATCCATCAAGGTCTTCCTCGGGAGTTTTGTTGTCTGGTTTGGGCTTCCAGTCGCGATTCCCGCGGGATCCACTGTCGCGATTTCTCGTGAACTCTGCCGCGACCAGTTCCGATTGGTCATCCTGGTCGTAGGGTTTTCTCTTCCTTCTACGACGATCGCCGTTGCGGTCCTCTTCAGGCGCGGGCGAGGAAGCATTTTCGTTGCGTAAGGACTCCTCGCCGTTAGCCCGTCTGTCTGCAATCGCCATTAATTCTCCGATTGTTTTGGGCGCGGATCATCCCAGTTCTTCTCGGACGGCGGCGCGTCGAGCGCCTTTGGTGAAAGCCTTGACTGCGACTTCTTCCGACATGTTTTCCGCGGTGTTCTTGAGTGTGGTCCATCTCTGGTTATACCCGCTGGTGGACTCGCATCTTTTCTACCTGCATGCTCGCAACTCTTTGATAGTTGCTGGTCATTTGTACGTCCCCTGGAAGTTTTTCTCGAAGTCGCAGGTGAGATCGTCCCAGGATCTGTAACACGCGTGCGGTCTTCCTTCGAGCCAACTACGGGCGGCGCCTACGAGGTGCAGGTTTAGGTACCGCATGGCTGTTGTCTTGTTCCCGCGCTGGCACTTCACCACGGTAAGATAGTCTGAGAGCCATGACTTGGGTTCTATCGAGCCGTCGTACTTCGGGACCTCCGTTGAGAGCTTGAATCTTTTGGGCATTGGCGCCTCGCGGATGCTGCGACTGAAGCATATCGCGCCGCAGGCTTCCTTGTCAGAGGAGGTAGATAGCGATCGGGCGCGGTTCCTGCGATCTCGAGCCCTGTCGACCTTGTTCTGCGTGATGTGTCTACGAGCGTCATATTGAGTCCGATCGCGATCATCCTCTTGCCGTGTCTCCTTGCTGCGTTGTCGCGAGCGGTTCCGCGGACTGCTGTCGCGGTTTCGTGGACTGTCGTCATTGCTGTGTGGGCTGTTGCCACGACGCCTGGCTTCTTTTCCTCTGGCGCGGAAAGGTGACCCCTTATCTCCTCTTTTTGGCAACATACTCTTGCGTCTGCGAGGTGTTTTGTCCACCCGAGAAGTTTTTTCCGCTTCTGGAGTTGTCGCGTGTCTACGGTTCTGTGCGGCGATCCTAGCGGCTGCCATGCCTAGCCCTCTCTGAACTTGTTGGTGTTGTTCCGCGCGGGAGTCGTTTTCGGGCGGCTTGTTCGCCTGTAAGTATGTGGAGGCTGCCAGAAGAGCCGCGGCGGGGGTTGTTGGGTGTACGTTTCCCTCCTCGTTGACATGCATGACGGACGTCTCGAGGGATTTGCTGATCCCGCTGAGGGACTCATGGTCCAAGCGAGAGTCTTCGAGAAAAA